>JAXIVD010000749.1:50000-53324 GCA_036785275.1 Cancer borealis | reverse complement strand
CTACATAATTACCCCCTAACTAACCTTCCCTCCTTCCCCTTTAACACCATCTTCCCCTTTCCCCTCCCACCCCTGCCATACTTACTACTTTCCCTCCAACACCCTCTATTCCCACCTTGACACCCTCCCCTTCACCTTTCCCCTTAGATCACCCCTAAACAACCTTCTTTCCTCCCCTTTCCTTCACTTCTTCCCCCTGAACCTTGCCTTCTACACATATTTTCTACTACTACTAGTCTACTACTAATAATAATAATGAGAGAGAGAGAGAGAGAGAGAGAGAGAGAGAGAGAGGAGAGAGAGAGAGAGAGAGAGAGAGAGAGAGAGAGAGAGAGAGAGAGAGAGAGAGAGAGAGAGAGAGAGAGAGAAAGTTGTACTAGTATGGCCACCACCAATACAATAATAGTTTAAAGTATCAATGAATATCAGCCAATCAATATCCACCGTGTAATGAGCCAACACGTACGCACGCCCAAAACACGTACTTAACACGCACGCACGTACTGTACACTCAATTGCACGCACGTGAACCCATTCCACTCCCTAAAATGACGCCATTACATTCACGTGAAACTCCCTCTTGCCCATAAAAAGGTAAATAAATACTCTTGTTTTGTTCCTAATGTTGCAATGGGGAGGCTGTCGGGAAGGGGAGGACGATAGGAGTGATGGGGAGTGTAATGGGGAGGAATAGGGAATGTTGGGTGAGTTAGATAATGGGTGAAGGAAGTAGGTGGGTTGGGGAGGATGATAGAAGTGATTGGGAGTGTAATGTCGGGTGGGGAGTAGATAACGTTGGGTGAGTGAAGGATAATGGGTGAAGGAAGGGTAGATAGGAAGGTAGACAGCGGGCATAAGCAGGTGACGGTGGGTGGTACAGGTGAAAGGTGAGGTTAGAAACTTGGTAACAGAACACCTATCTATCATGTAACTGTAACGGTAACCTTGTAACTAACTCTATTCCTATCCTCTCTCTCTCTTTCTTTCTCTATATATTTATTTTCTCTCTTTCTCTAAACAATTATTATATTCTCCTCATCTTACATGGCCTCCTATCCTGGGCCACGCCGGTTTCTTCTAACTACAGTTTAACCTTTATTTTTAACACAGTACCCCGTCCTCCCGCGGCGGTGGCATGACGTCCAGGATGCGGGTTGTTTACTGCTGTCTGTCTATCTGTCCGTCTGTCTGTCATTTTAATTAAGCTCCGTCCGTCCATCGGGTGGTTATCACGGCTGCCCTCATGCACGTAATACAATATTATTCTGGGTACGGCAACGGCAACGGCCTCGCCTCGCACGGCAGCTTCTTCCTTCCTTTCTTTTCCTAGTGTGCCGCTGAGCTACTAACCTAACTTAACCTCCTAAGCCTCCTCATTTTAATAGCCTGGACACTCCTAACGTGGGTTCTGAAGTTGTTTTTATATATATTTTTCGTTTTTATTTTTAGTCATATTAGACTGCGATAAATGTTTCTATTAACTGTAAAAAAATAGTTCGCGAGGTATTTGCGTCTTAGGTTAAACATTATTTTTGCTTTTCTTCTATATTATTGTTATTATTATTATTATTAAGCTGCAATCTTTATTTTTGGATAAACTATGCAAAAAAATAACTTCTATTTACTTTATTTACTTGTTCCTCTACTTTTCTTTTTATTTCATATAAATTTGTTTTTCTCCGTTCGTTCCAAAACTTTTCAACATTTTCACCTTTTTTTCCGCCATCTACCTTCTGATGACATGCAAGAACAATGTCGACAAACATGATGCTGATCCACACCACAGGAGGAGGAGGAGGAGGAGGAGGAGACGAGGGAAGAAAATCTAGTATAGGTTGAAAGACCATTTTCCAATCCTTTCCATACACTTTTAGATACACCACCACCACCACCACCACCACCACCACCACCACCATCAACACCACCACAACACCCGCCCCCCATCAGCCACAGTACTACTACACCCTCCACCATCGTCTTCGCCGTTACTACCACCTACACCACCACCACCACCACCACCTATTACCAAAATTACTTTATCAAACTACCATCTTCGCGCCGCCAGCACCGCCACCACAATCCCTTCGCCCATAACCCCGCACCACCACGCATCCCGCCGTTAAATAAAATAAAAATAAAGACACCGCTCCCACTACTGTATCCGGGACACCCACCACCTCCACCACCACCACCACCACCAAGGCATTCCACCAGCGTCCTCCCCACCACACCATCACCACTACTATCACTACCGCTGCCGTTGCCGCCGCTTCCACCCTGCTATATTCAATTGCCATCATCACCCAACAATTACACCACGCCTGAGTCGCTGCCGCCACCACCACCACTACCACCACCACTACCAAGCACTACCACCACCACCACCAGCGGGGTCGGGCTGGGGCGCGGCGGCCCCCGCGGATCAATGAATACATTCTAGGATGACGGAAAATCAATTGATTTGTTGCAACGACTCCAACATAAGCAGCGACCAGCCTCGACCTGGATTGAAAATATTATGGATGTGTCACGCCATCCTTCAGGGGGGGGGGGGGAGGGGAGGGGAGGGCGGCGGGGAAAGGAAGGAGCAAGAAAAGGACAGAAAAGAGGCGAGGAGAGGGTAAGCAGAGATAAAGGCAGACGAAAAGTAAAGATAATATATATATATATATATATATATATATATATATATATATATATATATATATATAAATATATATATATATATATAAATATATATATAAATATATAAATATATATTTATATATATATATATATATATATATATATATATTTATATATATATAAATATATAAATATATAAATATATATATTTATATATATATATATATATATATTTATATATATATATATATATATATATATATATATATATATATATTTATATATATATATATATATATATATATATATATTTATATATTTATATATATATATATATATATATATATATATATATATTTATATATATATATATATATATATATATATATATATATATATATATATAAATATATAATATATATATATATATATATATATATATATATATAAATATATATATATATATATATATATATATATATATATATATATATAAATATATATATATATATATATATATATATATATATATATATATATAAATATATAAATATATATATATATATATATATGTATATATATATATATATAAATATATAAATATATATATATATATATATATGTATATATATATATATATAAATATATAAATATATATATATATATATAATGTATATATATATATATATAAATATATAA
>JAXIVD010000749.1:42500-45000 GCA_036785275.1 Cancer borealis | reverse complement strand
AGAGGAGGAGGAGGAGGAGGAGGAATGGAAGAGGATATTCAAGTACGTATGCATTATTTCACACACACACACACACACACACACACACACACACACACACACACACACACACACACACACTTCGTACATCTATATATCTACATTTCTATTACGTTTACCTATCCATCATAATTCAAGTCAACACCACACACACACACACACACACACACACACACACACACACACGCCAGGGAGATGATTTACACTCCACTAACTTGCATTCATTCCCTTTAAGAGGTTCTGAGGCCCACTGTGGTATTGTTGACGCTTGCTTCTGTGCGGAATACACTGTGACCTTAACACTAGTGCGGCTCAAGCGTATGCTATTGAGTCAGTCAGTCACTCACACACACACACACACACTCAGTCAGTCAGTCAGTCACTCACACACACACACACACACACTCAGTCAGTCAGTCAGTCAGTCAGTCAGTCAGTCAGTCAGTCAGTCAGTCAGTCAGTCAGTCATTCACACACTTAGTCAGTCAGTCACTCACTCACTCATTCACACACATTCAGTTCCGCGGTTATTCCAAGTTATAGCCTTGGTAAGTGTGCGCTTTAGAAACCGTATCAAGTTGTATTTCTTGATCGATTACTATTACATTATTATATTTGGATTTTATATTATTACTATTTTTTTTTGTTTTATTATTTACGATATTCAATGTACGTATCTTAGCATAGTAAGATCACCTGTGCAAAGCTTTATTATTATATGCTTAGTACATGTGTGTGTGTGTGTGTGTGTGTGTGTGTGTGTGTGTGTGTGTGTGTGTGTGTGTGTGTGTGTGTGTGTGTGTGTGTGTGTAAATAAACCCTTAACACCAAGCGACAGAAGCAGTCAGGCAAGCAGGCAGGCAGGTAGGAAGGCAGGTAGGTAGGCAGGTAGGAAGGTAAGCAGGCAGGTAGGTAGGTTTAGTTTCCGGCTCATCCCTTCGAAGCTTCAGAAACAATAGGATGTGGTTCGATCCTCCCCAAGGACTTGCCAAGGTGCCGCCGGATCCTACAGCCTCCACGTCGATTCACGAGGAAATATTTCAAGGTATTCGTAAATTTTTCCTTTGCCATTTTCTTGTTTCCTTCCTCCAACTCCTTCCTCTCCATTCCTCTAGAGTATGCAAATCTCCTCTTATCCTCTCTCTACTCCCCTTCCTTCCTTCTTTCCTTCCTTCCTTCCTTCCTTCCTCCTCTCTCTCTCTCCAGCGGCAAGGTGTGAAGTTAGGAAACACAACACATCACAACACACAGAACACAATATAATTCAACTTGACACATTATTTTTCCCCTCAATTTCGCCTCAAATTCCTTACATCATTTCTCCTTACCGCTCCTTGACTCCTAATTCCCCTCCTCCTCCTCCTCCTCCTCCTCCTCCTCCTCCTCTTACTCCTCCTCACCGCCACCTCCTTCCTCAAAATACGTAATTAAAAGCCTTCATACACTATTTTTTCCCCTCCTGTCGGACCAGCGGCTTACTAACTCTGGGAACTCGACTCTTTTGTACTCACACGCAGAGAAAAAGAGAGAGAAAGAGAGAGAGAGAGAGAGAGAGAGAGAGAGAGAGAGAGAGAGAGAGAGAGAGAGAGAGAGAGAGAGAGAGAGAGAGAGAGAGAGAGAGAGAGAGAGAGAATGAAAAAATAATAATAATCCAACCGCCTTTCCTCCTCCAGGGTTCCGCTACACCATACTTAACCGCTAATGCAAACTCAGGTCTCACGCAACTTAGCCTAAAGTTTAGATCTGACTTAATCACAGAAAGTAGTTGGTCTGGCTTCACTTCGCACCGCCACGAGTACTTTTGATGTCCCTGTACATAATGCAGGGGAAGGAAGGAGGGGCAGGGGAAGGTGACAGGGGAAGGAGTAGCAGTGCAAGGTAATAGGGAAGAGGGGGAAGGAAGGAGCATAGGAGGAGGAGGAGGAGGAGGAGGTGAGGGTATGAAATTGAGGAAGGGAGATGGGGTAGTGGAATGAGGAAGGGGGAGAATGTGGAGTGGAGTGGAGTGGAGAAGAGGAGGAGGAGGACGAGGAGGAGTAGGAGAATTGATAGCGTGACACATTCCCTGTAACTCATCTTGTTAAGGCGTTGTCCCCACTGCAGCACCTTGGATTACAACGCTTGTGACGTAATTTCACAACGCTTTCATCCTCCTTCCTCCCTTCCCTTCATCACTCTCACTTCTAGTCCTGCCCTGTCAACCCTTCCATCTAGTATTCTCTTTTGTACTTCTCTTTGTCATTCTCCTACTCTGTCCTCTGTGGTATTTTTTCTTATATCTACTACTTAAATTCACCTTCTTGTATATTATTTTACATTGCTAACCTGGTATTTGTTGGTTAATGTCCGTTTTTCTTTCAAATTTTACCTTCTTCTTCTTCTTCTTCTTTCGTCTCCTTTATTCCCTCATTCGCCTTATCTACCTGCCTGCCTGCCTGCCTTCCCACTTCCTGATTATATG
>JAXIVD010000749.1:17500-40000 GCA_036785275.1 Cancer borealis | reverse complement strand
CCCGGCTCTCCATGCATACAGGGATACAAAATATGCACGCAGGTACGCCAATATGCAGCCATTAATGATCGGGCACGCACACACATACACACACGGTTATACAGTCATATTTAAGCCAAACTGCTGAGCCATTCAATGGGCACATTCGCCATACTGATGAGGGAGGGAGGGAAAGGAGGGAGGGCAGGACCAGGTGAATGGGGACGGAGTGTTTTTAAGCTTATTTTTCTGGCACTTAATTTCTCCCACCACCATGAAGTGTCACCCCATCACCACTTCCCCCTCCAGCACACACACGCCGTGGTAGAGTCGCATCTCATCACGACGACGCCGCCGCCGCTGCTCCACTTCATGTATTGTCACCAGCGCTGTGGTCTTGCCTGTGTCACGCCCGCTGGCCCGCGTCCTACACTACCCCCAAAACGTCAGTCAAGTGGCCTTCACATGCTGTCTTAGTAGGAGTCAGGAGTATAAAGAATCACAGTAGTTAGAAGTGGACGCGTCAGCCAGTGTGTCAGCCGCAGCTTAAATACAGCAGCCAGCACCGCCGCACCGCACAGCCCACGCCAAGCCGCCCCCGCTGCCGCCCAGAACACACGCGTCGCATACAGAGCGGAAAGCAATAAATACACACTGACGCCACTACTACCAACTCTACATCCAAGTGGGTTTCATATACAGCAAAGGCCAAATAAAAACACTGTGAAATTAATGCTGTATTAGTAACAGCAGACAGTCACCACAGCTACACACACACACACACACACACACACATACACACACACACACACACACACACACACACACACACACACACATACATACACACACACGTAATGGCGCTCTGACAGACAACCCACCATAAGTAGCTTCCAGGATACTAGAGCCCCACTGCGACAAGGGCGGGACTAGGGGCAGGGGCAGGGGCGGAGGCAGGGGCCGAGTCGCCTTATCACCCCTTTCCCTTCCCACGAAAAAAACAGGAACAGAACTTTTTTGGGGGATCCTTTGGAATTGTGAAGTGAGGGGCGGCGCAGGTCTGCCATAAAGGCCGATTTAGCTCCGCGATAACGCTGCCGTAACTCAGGTGAGGAAGGGTAATGAGCCCAGGTGATCAGGTCGCCGTGATCACGCCAATTAAATATCTTTACGGCAACGCTGGATGGAGAAGAGAAAGGAAAGGAAAAATGAGGGAATGGAAGAATGCGAGGAGAAGAAAAAATGCAGGACAAAAGTTCATGTGGTGTGGGGGGGGAGGGTAGCTAAGGGAGGCTCAGCCAAGGGTAACTTGAGGGATATATAATTAGTGTTTTTTTTATATAGTAATTGAGACGTGGCGGCCTCGTTAATGGACGCTTCTTAGGTCATGGTTATTACTATCATTATTATTATCATTATTATTATTATTATCATTATTATTATTATTTATTTTTTATTATAATGTTGTTGTTATTAATGTTGATAAAATTATTACTATTATCATTATTACTTTTTGATCATCACAATAATTTTCATTATATAATAACTACTAACACCATTGATTTTGTTGTCAATAACAGCTCCAAAAAGATGATAATGATGATAATAATAATAACAATAATGATAATAACGATAATGATGATAATAATAGTATCGTCATCACTACTACGATTATTATCATTGTCATCAACTATAATAATACCATCATCATCATCATTAAGTTTCATTACCTATATAACAATTTCTTAATACACATCCATCTCATCATCACTATCATCATCAGCATTACTATGTTTATACAATTAAACACACCACCATCACCACCATATAGTATCGCCAACTCAGCCTGGAAGAGGGAGAAAGGGAGAGAGGAAGAGAGGGAGAGAGGAAGAGAGGGAGAGAGGAAGAGAGGGAGAGAGAAAGAGAGAAGATGGAAAATGGAATGGAAAAAGGAGGCGGAGGAAGGAAAATACTCCGCCAACTGACTGCCGGCCGATGCACGCAAGTTTTCCTCCAGAGCACAAGTTGACGGAAAATATTACCTCTTTTTCCTCGCAATGCTGCCACTGTGGGAGAGAGGGAAGGAGGGAAGTAGAGATGGAGGGAGGGAGGAAGGAAGGGACGAGAGGTAGGCGCAGTGTGGACAGGGAGGACTGCAAAAGGGGAGGTAGCAGAAGGGAAAAGATAAACCAGTGGGGAGGGAGGAAGGGGAGCCGAGGGGAGTAGGGAGGGAGGGAGACACATTCACTAGTGCAGAATTTTACACATGGGTCGAACAGGTCCAGTGACGCGCCCCTAGAACTCAAAAATATCAACAGCCGGCCAGAGCGACACCACAAGGACGGGGTGAAAAGGGGGGAAAGCGTAGGGGAAAAACTAGAGATTCTGGGCGATAAGGCTTTTGGTTGAGTGGGACGGGACGGGGAAAAAAAAATTGTTGTACATGAATCCATTAAAAAATACTGATACGGCTTCCAGTGCGGTTTTTTTTTAGATTATTTCTTTTTTTTCCACTTATCAGCAATGGTTACAGAAAAAATGTTGGGTTTTTACAATACTTTCATCCGACAGACTCCAATAGCAAAATAAAAAAGGCTTCCAATGGTAGAAATGAATCATGAAATACAAAAATAGATTAAAAAAAAGATCTCACCCCACAGATATGAACATTTTCTTTTGAACAATAAACGTATCATACATAGATATACCACCGCAGTTATCCATCCCTTCATACCTACCTTCACGCCCATCCACCCTGCCACCCACGCCTTGCACTAACCCCACCAATGAACACATAAGTAACGAACGCCTCGCCCCGACAATCCTCAGTCTCTTTCGAAACACTCCCACATCTGTTCTCGCGAGACACATTAAATTCCCTGAGATAAGCCCCGGCAAGGTGGAGGCGGGTCGTTGCTGAGGGTAGAAGAGGGGGTGTGGGGGGGGGGGGCGGGTGGAGGCACTGGTTTCCTGTGAACTGACTTCTTAAATATCAAGTTTCTAAAATATCTTTGCCCGGCCATCCCCTCCTTCCCCCCCCCAACACTCCGTCCCTGCCGAGCGAATGTGTTCCCACGCGGAGGTAATTCTCGCAGGAAAAGAAGAAGGTGGAAGAGGTGGAGGGAACAGTATGAGAGTAAAAAAAAAAAAAAAATGTGTGTGTGTGTGTGTGTGTGTGTGTGTGTGTGTGTGTGTGTGTGTGTGTGTGTGTGTGTGTCAAGGAGTGTATAGTGTGGTGGTAGGAAGAAGTATGGGCTCCAGTAATGGCGATAAGAAGCAGGAGCAGTGTGGAGGGAAAGAGGGAGGGTGAGAGAGTGGCATGTGGTGGAGGAGGAGGAGGAGGAGGAGGAGGAGGAGGAGGAGGAGGAGGAGGAGGAGGAGGAGGAGGAGGAGGAGGAGAATCTAGCTCGCCTGAGTGCTCGTAACAGGATGCATCGCGCCCTTATGTACGTGGATTGTTCCTGAGCTACCACTACTGTCACCCCAACATCCCCCCAACTCACCCCCAACACCCCCCAACCCTCCCCCAACCCACTCCAACACCACCCGCAACCCACCCACAGCCCACCCATCCAACCGCCCAACCGCTTCACTGCACCCAACCACACCCACATCCACTCATCCTGCCTCACCTCCACCCCACTCTCCCCACCTACACTATGTCCTGCACCACTTACACACACACACACACACACACACACACACACACACACACACACACACACACACCCTCTTCCTTCCCCACTCCCCCAACATCCAAACACCACCACCACACCACCACCACCATCACTCATCCACACCACAAACCTCAAAATCCTTCATTGTATTCACGTTAAGACCGCAAAGAAACGTTAGAGTAGGACACACACACACACACACACACACACACACACACACACACACACACACACACACACACACACACACACACGAGGATCAGAAGCCCAAACCAGACCTTACCCCGCCACGTGAGGTAAGCTAATTTGTGTGAGGTGAGGCGCAGCGAGGGGTGGGGGGGGGCGAGCGGGGGGAAGGGGATGTTGTGTACAGGAGGCTTTTGGGGGGGGGGGGGGGATAAGCAGGGAGCAGCTTACATCTCAAAATCCAAAACACACATGTATGAGACTCGAACAGCGTGATCCCATAGCAAATTTGAGAGGATTTGGATGGGAGAGGAGGAGGAGGAGGAGGAGGAGGAGGAGGAGGAGGAGGAAGAGATGTGCTTTAACGTGGGAGGATTGCTGGGAATGCGTGATGGGGATGGGATATGTAGGTTGCTGTGTGTGTGTGTGTGTGTGTGTGTGTGTGTGTGTGTGTGTGTGTGTGTGTGTGTGTGTGTGTGTGTAAGTGGTTGGGTGGAGTACCTCACGCGCGCTTCTACAAATGGAAACAAAAGAAAGGGAGGCTCAGGATGGCCGTAGGAGGATATACACACACACACACACACACACACACACACACACACACACACACACACACACACACACACACACACACACACACACACACACGCACACACTAGACCTAAGAGAAAAATAGACTAAATATATGCAACACGAAAACAATAAACTAACATCGCTAACATATATTTATTAAGACATTTTTTTTTAAATTAATATCCTTTATTTTTGGCGTTTAAAACATTACCGATAACAAAATAAATAACAACCAAAATAAAAAAAATGAATAATAAACTGTTTTTCCACCAAGTTATGATGAAGATAAAACAGGAACGCGATAAAATACTCGTTGGGACGCGACTATTGGCAACCTTATGGATACCTTTTATCTAAATGAAAACTCCTGATATACCTGAGAAAAAGAAAAAGGAAAAGGAAGAGAGGAGGAGAGGAGAGGAGAAAAAAAAATAAAGCAAAAAGATATATAGAAGATAAGGAAAACAACAACATGAAGATAGAATAAAACGAAGAGATAAAAACATGAAGTGATAAAGACAGGAAGGAGGCAAGGAAGGAGGGAGAGAGTGGAGTGAGGGAGCAAAGTACAGTACATGTGGAGTGTGGAATATGGAGTAGCGTCAGTGAGAGATGGCGGCCGGGGAGAGGAGGAGGAGGAGGAGGAGGAGGAGGAGGAGGAGGAGGAGGAGGAGGAGGAGGAGGAGGAAGATGACCGGGTGGGAAGGTGTAGGAGGTCACAGGTGGGTCATTAATTACAGCAGGTGGGGTCAAGTGCAAGGCTATGACCCCATCTGAGTATGCCCGTTGGGGGGAGGAAGGGAGGGGTATAGGCGGGGCAGGAGGGTAGGCACATACCCTATACCCACTACCAGTACCCTCCCCACCAGCACCTCCACCTCCCTCCACCACAAGCCATTCCGTCGCAACATAAATCGCCCGCCACCACTCCACCACCACCACCACCACCACCACCACCTCCACCTCCACCCTCTCCCTTCCATTCACCTCTCCTTCCCCCCCTTTCACCGCCGCCGCCCTCTCACGACTCTGTACCGCCAGACAAACCCTTTGAACACACACACACACACACACACACACACACACACACACACACACACACACACACACACACACACCTTTAAAGTTAACAAGACTCTCTCATCCTTTCTCCTTCCCTTCGTATCTTCTCCAAATTAGCAACGAAATTATGCATTAATTATTATCTCCATAGAAGCCAATGAGTTTTTTTTCCCCTCTATCGTTATGATCATTTGGCGGTAATTAAAATTCCACGTTGCTGAGCTAGACAATAAAGGCATGAAACTGTAATATACTTTGAGTGAATTCAATGTTTATCTTTTTAATAGAATTCTCGATGAGCACATGATACTATTATTGTTATGATCATTACTGGAAATAAGTTGGTTATTATTATTATTATTATTATCATTATCATTGAGCTAAGAATAAAAGGTAAATGAGTTGGTAAGGTAATCGAGATAAAAATAGTTGGTTTTCTTAAGTAAAAAATGCTTAGCTACACCACGACGACCTATCATAAAAAAATAACAAGTGAATCAAAAATAAACGGTATCAAAGGAAAAACAAGGGAATCAATACACGGGTAGTGAATATCAGTATACAAACAAACATACTCAAGCCAATACTTACATAAATAAATAAATCTAAGAAAAAAAATTAACACAAATACACATCTTATTCCCCTTCACCTCATCAAAAACAATCACCACCACAATAACAACCACACCTCTCTTTCCTCTTCCACCTCCTCCTCCTCCTCCTCCTCCTCTTGGGTCTCGCGTGCTTGCTTTCCACGAGTGTTAAAAACCTATAAAGGCCTCCACTTCCCTGTTTACCCGCCCGCTGCCCTGCCATCTATATACGGCACACCACAACACGAAGGGACGCCCGCTGCTGCTCACCATCACATTTTCACCCCAAACAAGGACAAGACGCTCCCCTTACGCGACACCCTGAAGGACCAATGCCGGTAAGGCCATTCCAGGATGAGGCGGGAAGGGTGAGATGGAAGGGTGAGTGAGGGAGGAAAAAAAGGGAGATTGTAGGCGGAAAGGAGGGAGAGAGAGAGAGAGAGAGAGAGAGAGAGAGAGAGAGAGAGAGAGAGAGAGAGAGAGAGAGAGAGAGAGAGAGAGAGAGAAGAAAAAAAAGGGAGAAAGAGAGCGGTAGTAGGTGGGTGGTAGTGGCGGGAGAGAGAGAGAGAGAGGGAGGATGGGTGCGTGAGGGGAGGTAGAGGAGGAGGAGGAGGAGGAGGAGGAGGAGGAAGGGGAAGGGGAGGGAAAAAATGGTAGGTAGGAGCTGAAGGAGGTTATTTAGACGAGGTACAAAGGTAACCTCACTGAGCCTTCTCATTACCCCGAGCACTCCTGAGGAAACGGAGGGAAAAATGTGTGTTTAATCTAAGGTTAACGAAGAGCTTGTCTCAAAAAAGCCCAACAATATAAGAGCGAGAGAGAGAGAGAGAGAGAGAGAGAGAGAGAGAGAGAGAGAGAGAGAGAGAGAGAGAGAGAGAGAGAGAGAGAGAGTGAGAGGAGAGAAGGTTAGGAAAGGGTGAAGGGAAGAGAAAAATACAATGAAAGAAGGTGGTGGTGATGGTGGTGGTGGAATAACGGAGGGAAACAGAGAGGAGATAGAGGAGAGATGTGGAGGGAAAAAAAATGCACACAGGGCAGGTTCTCCCTCCACTGCACCTCACACCCCTTCCTCTCCCTCCTCCTGCCGCGCCCACACCTGACCACCCCTCCACCTCCTCCCCCCACCCTCACCTGACCTCCACGCTCCCCCTTCCCCCTCCCCAAGGTACCAGACGCTCCTCCCTGATATACATTCGGTCAATTTCACTATAATTAAGATTTTTTTTTCCCTCGGCAAGACCAGCTCGATGCCGCCTCAAGCCACAAAGACATGCATAATATAGAATTTGAGACAATAAATGAGATCTAATAGCATGCATTGTGTTGTCTGAAGTCACTGCCACGCGGACATGCCAGTGGTGATGCCCCTTAATGCCCCTAAACATGTATGCCCCTCGATGAATGCCCAAGTAGTGGTGGTGGTGGTGGTGGTGGTGGTGGTGGTGGTGGTGGTGGTGGTGGTGGTGGTGGTGGTGGGTAGCGCTGTGTTAAGTTAAGTCCGTTTGTACGACGCTCAAGGAGGAAAAGAAGATTACAAAACATCATCGTAGCATTCCACGTGATGGTATTCAGGCCTGCCCCCCCCCCCTTCTCTCTCTCTCTCTCTCTCTCTCTCTCTCTCTCTTGCCTTCCCTTCGCCTGCTACTCAAGCCTTTACCCCGCTATATCCCTCCCTTCCTCCCTTCTTTACCCCACAGAACTTCCCTCCATCCCTCCCTCCCTTCCCTCACAGAAACCTTAGCCAGCCATCATCCAGACCGCTCGCTCAGTCCTAACCAGCCCTCACCCGAACCACAAAACCCTTCCCTTTCCTCCCCTTCACCCAGCCTACTACACAGTGCCCCCGACAGCCTGCGCCGCCCTCCCGACCCCTGGGTATCAATGGTCGTGCCACTAGCATGCATGTAAATGTAAATGGACCAAATATTAATTACTTATTAATGCACGAACTGATTTGTGCGGCCAAGGAGGAGAGGGAAGGAGGGAAGGAGGGATGGAGGAGGAAAGGGAGGGAGGAAGGAAGGGGCGGAGAGTATACAAGGGAGATGTAGCGACAGGGGAAAGGAATGGGTGTTAGGAGGGAGAGAAGAGAAGAGGGAGAGGATGAGGAGACCAGAATCGATATAGTTCGTGAAATGAGCAAGTGACGTGGAGGAGAAAATGAAGGAGGAGAATAATATTTATCACCGGAAGGAATAACGGAGAAGAGAATGAAGAGGAGAAAAGAAAGAAACTGGAGACAACCATCAAATAAGAAACGAATGAGAACTGAAAAAAAAAATAAAAAAAAGAGGAAAAAATACGGAACACAAGAGGAAGGTAACACACACACACACACACACACACACACCTAAATACTACAAATACTACTTTTCAAACTCCCATCACTCCCCTTACCTACTTGCTCTGCTATATCCCCCTTTCCTTCCCCTCCCTCACCCCCCCTCAGCACTCCTACGCGATCCAAGTTCATTACGGCAGGGAGGGGGGACGGGGGGGAGGGTGTCGTATAGCTTATGTATTAATCTGATATATGGATCATGAATTAGCTCTCCACTCTGAGTTATACACTGAGCGAGAGCGAGAGAGAGAGAGAGAGAGAGAGAGAGAGAGAGAGAGAGAGAGAGAGAGAGAGAGAGAGAGAGAGAGAGAGAGAATGAAAAGGCATAAAGTTAACAGTGAGATTCTGATTCATCAAACGAGTGGTGAATAGTTGATGATTAGGGAAAGGAAGAGAGCCAGAGATAAGAGATAACAGATTAGAGAGAGGATGATAATTGGAGAGGAGAGTGAGGGATAAAACTGGAAGGACGATGCTGATGATGATGATGATAAGAAGGAGTCAATGGGTGAAGAAAAGTAAGAGAGAAAGAAGCACTTGGTTGGGTCGGATACAGAAGGGAGGGTGAAGGGTGAAGGGGTGAAGGGAACTGTAACTGGTCTGGCTCACCCCTGGGTAAGTCTTATTGTTCCCCTGTAATAGTTGGTGTTGAACCGCGACAACACCACCACAATCACCACACACCGATCACCACCACCATCACCTTCTGTACATCCACTCACACACCCTCTATATTTTTCATTATATCTATCTACTTACATAATCAGAGCTACAGCCACTAAAACTTACTTCCATAGCTAATCATTACATACAACGTTGTCTGTGTGTATCAGAGAACAAATTATATGTGCGTTTGTGTGTGTGTGTGTCTGTGCATGTGCGTGGGTTTCTTTTTCTTTTGTCTTTTCCCCGGTCATGTTTCTCTCTCTCTCTCTCTCTCTCTCTCTCTCTCTCTCTCTCTCTCTCTCTCTCTCTCTCTCTCTCTCTCTCTCTCTCTGCGTCCCCACCGACACAAGAAATAAATAAATAGTGAGACCACTCGAAAAACACCTTCAGGAGAAGATTCTGCAAAGTTTTTGTTTTGTTCAAATACTCGCTAAGAGGCTCGAAAAGTGCGCCGCTGAAGCCTGCAGGACTCCGGCATTTGGCGGGGGAGGGAGGAGAGGGGGAGAGAAGGGGGGGAGGAGGGGGGGAGATAAGATACAAAATGGAGAAAGCACCTGAACATTGGCCTCCAGATAGATTAATCGATTAAATGGTAAACGAAGTGTGGTAGAATCAGAGCGTGGCTTGACTGGGCAGTGTGGAGGTGAGGGTGTGGAGTGGAGGGAAGGGAAGGGAAGGGTTAGGGCAGGCTGTTCCAGTGGCCGTACTTACCTCGCTTCTCCGCCATTGTTCCTCCAGACACACACACACACACCGTTACCTCCCTCCTTCCCTCCCTCCATGTCTCCTCCTCACCTTCTCTCCCTTCCTTCACCCTCCTTCTCGCTGCCTCCATCCCCTTCCTTCCCGCCGGTTTGTGTTCCTCCCTTAGAGGCTGTAACCCTCCCTTAATGCATACCATTATCCCATACATTTCCACATTCACAATATTTACATCTTTCCTCTCCCTTCTTCCTTCTTCTCTCCTCCCTCCCCCTCCCCCCCAACACAGCCGCTAAATAACTCTCTTCTGTTCTGTCTCTACTTGTATCATCTCCTTCCCATTATTTTTAACCATTTATTTTATCCCATTTATTAAGGATGAATGTTGGAGTCTTGGGCTAAATGTGAAAAAAGAATAAATAGTAAGGAGAGAAAGTAAGTAAGAGTGTGTGTATCAGCGTCTCTTCATAACAGACACACGCACACAGGGACGGGACGAAGCGGCCTGACATTTCAAAGCTGAACGAAGAATGAAAATACTGACACAAATATAAGAGAAAAGTGTGACAGCGAATGTTTTACGATTCCACACACACACACACACACACACACACACACACACACACACACACACACACACACACACACAGCGCAAAGGAGGGAAGGAAGGGAGGGAAGGAAGGGAAAGACTTAACCATTTCTCTTACTACAGCGGTTCCTCACACCTTTACCTCCCACCTCCCACGTCCTCTCCCTTCCCCTTCCCCACCCTTCCTTCCTTCCCCTTCCCCACCCTTCCTTCCTTCCCCTTCCCCACCCTTCCTTCCCCTTCCTCCCACTCCTGGAAATGGCCCCCAAATGCGATGTGTTAAGAAGGCGACAGGAGTAAAATGCCAAAATTACAGAAGCTTGGCCCATTAAGTCAAGAGTTAGCTAGAAGACGAAGGGAAAATGTAGAGAGAGAGAGAGAGAGAGAGAGAGAGAGAGAGAGAGAGAGAGAGAGAGAGAGAGAGAGAGAGAGAGAGAGAGAGCGTAGAGGGGTAGGCAGGTTGGTTTTAATGACGAGGGAACCATTACCACCTCTAGACAATAGGTTAGAGAATGTACTGAATCATGCCCCGACTCTCTCTCTCTCTCTCTCTCTCTCTCTCTCTCTCTCTCTCTCTCTCTCTCCCCCTTCCCATCGTATTTTTAGTTTCTTCTGTATATCCACTATTTCTCTTTTTCCTTTTACTCCTTTCCCTAAAAATGAAATGATTCTTTTCACTTCCTTTTTAATTTTCTCTTTCTATCTATTTCTCTCATCTCTTCTCTTTTCGCTCACGCTCTTTGACCCGCAAACCAATACTGAGAGAGAGAGAGAGAGAGAGAGAGAGAGAGAGAGAGAGAGAGAGAGAGAGAGAGAGAGAGAGAGACCAGGTGGTTGGGAGAAGGGAAAGTGTCCGTACAAAGGGAAGATGCAAAGATAAGCCTGATGATGACATTTATCAAAGTAAGAGAAAGAAAGAAAGAAAGAAAGAAAGAAAGAAAGAGAAGAAAAAAAAGATTGACAGATAATATACGCTAATAATTATCATAAGGTATTAACACTGTAATACAACAACAATAATAATAATATAAAAATGACGAACCTTTTGTTTTCAGTCATTTATATTAATTATGTTTCCTTATACTAACCATGACGATCCTCTAAGTAATAAGTGAATATAAAAAAATACATGAAACACTCCACAATAATTCTCACAACACTGTCCAAACGAGGAACATAAAGCAAATAAAACACAAATCCATAAAAAACTAATGAGGCAATAACGATATGGACTGAAAAAAAAATGGCTGCAGTTCATGAATCATCTACGTAACCACAACCACCACCACAGCCCCCTCCCTTGTGGCACGCTGGGCGCTTAACAGACACACCCGCCGATGCATGAATGTCTGTCGGCTTTCTTCCGCCTTATCAGTGACATCACGGCCGTCTTATCTCCCCCCAAGTGCCGGAACAAGGAGGCTTTCCATCTGGTCAGCTCTCCCCTCACTCCCCTCACGCAACGTTAGGGCAGGATAGTTTTGCAATACCTCTCTCCCCTCAACAGCTTCTCTTGTGCACCTCCTCCCACCCCTCAGTCCCCTCTCGCCCTCCTCAGATGTCTTACCCTCGCCCTTGTCTCGCTCATCTTTCAGGAACGTGAAGGGACAAGTCAAGGCCCCGCGGCATTCACATCAGGAAAACATATTGAGAAAAATTATTGTCAGTTGTGAGGGTCATGACATATCCCCCTTTAACACACAAACGCACGCACACACACACACACACACACACACACGCACACAGAGGGTGGGTGGAGAAGGTGATTCAGTACCACACCACCATAAGTAACATTTTTAATACTACAACAGAAACAGATAAGTACAACAGTCTTTCCTCAACTTCACGATACAAATAAATACATTACCTCATGTACGATCACCTTTTGCATACCTTACCTTACTTCCCTTTCTTAGCTACCCTTTCACTCACTCGTTTGACTCCCTTAAACACTACCCTCAGTATTAGAAGGGTCAAGAGGGAGTAAGGAGGGAGAGGGAGGGAAAAAATTACTCAGGGTTAAGTAATAAATGAAGAAAAAATGTTAAACTTCAAGAGGGTTATTTGTAGAGTCAAAACGCATCAGAAGCCAGACAGACATTCCCAAGAGGCGGTAAAATTAGTTCCTGCCGCCGCTGCTTCTCCATGAATCAAAGAATTAAGTCATCAAAACCATGACTCATAATACATCCAACACGGCAGACTTAACTAACTCGCACACACACGCACACACACACGCGCGCACACACACACACACACACACACACACACACACACTCCAGCCTCCTTTCTGCCTCCCTAACACATGCCACCACCAAGTTTAAAACCCAACCTCGCCAGCTGGGGCACAAAGGGGATGGGATGGGAATGGGATGGCCTCTCTCTCTCTCTCTCTCTCTCTCTCTCTCTCTCTCTCTCTCTCTCTCTCTCTCTCTCTCTCTCTCTCTCTCTCTCTCTCATCCCCCCCCACACACCCACACACATACGAGGTAAATAAGGCAAACAAGAAAGCCTATAAAAGGAGAATATTCTTGTTCATAATAATGGTGAGAAAGGCAGAGCAGCCCAGCCTATAACTTTACCAGCGTCTATAACCCTGCTTTACTCCCTCTCTTTCTACCTACCTACCTCTCCCTGCCTCTCACCCTCCCTCCCTTTCTCCCTCAGGCGGTCCACGCAGCGCACACCGATTCGTCACACACAGCCCTATACGGGGAAGAAGAACACCTCGCAAACCATTCCCCGACGAAGGGCCCGACCGACCTACCGACACAACACTCACAAAGGGAATCCCAGACACGCCTCACACACTCACACTCACTCCCTCCCTCCCTCACACGCTAAACTTTGTCCCCCCCCCCCCCCCACACACAGGAATAGGCAACGAAGCGCCGCCATGGAATTAATAGGTATACACATAGGATACTGTGTGTGTATGTATGTATGTATGTATGTGTGCGTGTGTGTGTATGTATGTGTATATATATAACTCACAGGGTAACGTTGCAATACTACTAGTAATAAAAAACAAGGAAAGGGTCGCCAATTCAGCTCACGTTTATGTATGCCTAAAAAAAAAAAATGTGTGTGTGTATGGTATGGAAAATATAGAACAAATAAAAAATAAATAAAATAGTTACCCATACAATAGTTACGGATAAAAAATGAGAGGTTAGTAAATAGTAGGAAACACACATCCCCTACCTGCCCTTCAACATACATACATACATACATACAAAAAAATAATAATACATAAAAATAAAAAATAGCGCTAAGTAAATAAGACAAAGAGTCAATGTCGCCGATACATAATACAAGGCTGAAGGAGAAAAACGACCCACTACACAAAGGACAAAGAGACGGAACTATACAACTACTACTAGACTTGTATGATTTGTATGGAGGCGGGTGTGTGTGTGTGTGTGTGTGTGTGTGTGTGTGTGTGTGTGTGTGTGTGTGTGTGTGTGTGTGTGTGTGTGTGTAACTAACGTGGGCTCCTCTTATGTTGGCAACGACGGTGGCGGTGATAGTTGTAGTATTAGTAGTAATAGTAGTAGTAGTAGTAGCAGTAGCAGTAGTAGTAGTAGTAGTAGTAGTAGTAGTAATAGTAATAATAGTAGTAGTAGTAGTAGTAGTAGTAGTAGTAGTAGGAGGAGGAGGAGGAGGAGGAGGAGGAGGAGGAGGAGGAGGAGGAGGAAGAGGAGGTAAAAGAAAGTTACAGAAAACTACAATCTAATTTTCCCAAACCTCTACATGCCCTCTCTCTCTCTCTCTCTCTCTCTCTCTCTCTCTCTCTCTCTCTCTCTCTCTCTCTCTCTCTCTCTCTCTCTCACAAATCAAAATGGACGGCAGCTCGCACAGGCACCCTCTGAATATTTTATTATTAAGCTCGCCCAAGATTTACCGTAGGATGGAAAGGGGGGAAGGGGGGCGAGGAGAGGAGGAGGTGCTCGGCCAGACCAGGGAAGGAGAAAGAGAGGAAGGGGGGGGCGGGGGAGGGCAAAGCGCGAGGCCTAATCACCTAGCTTTCTTGGGCACACACACACACACACGCATACACACACACATACACAGGATTATTTTATTAAAGGGAAACTGTTATTGCTACCACACATAATAAAAACAATACTACTACTAATAATGATAATAATAATAACCTAGGCGCCACATTAGGTACTGAGCGGCAGGAGGATCAAGACAGAAAACAATCATGATCCAGGAAAATCGTTGACCCTTCACGTTTCCTAGAATTATATATATTGTATTAGTGGTGTAATTCCCACCACCTCCCCATAGGCTTGATTACATAATTATTACTATTATAATTACCTTTATTATCCTCATTATTATTGATGGTGTACACTCAGGTAATTATGAGGCTATGTGGTGGTGATGATGTTGATGTGGTGATGATAATGATGTTACTGCTGTGGTATGGTGATGGTGATGGAGTGGTACATGTTTTAGCTACTGATGGTGTTAATGGTGATGTTCTAGTGATGATGTAATTGTATAATGATGTAGTAGTAATAGTAGTAATAGTTTTTGGTTTTCTGCAATACTTAAGTCATGCCAGACGGAGGTACGTAAAACATAATTAGTAGTATATATGAAGAAAATTTCCATGTGTGTGTTTCCCTCATGCTCACTGCAATGTATTTTCTCTATCGTACATTTTTACTTTAACGCTGGTAAAATATTGTATAAATTTCTCCATTATTATTTACATTTCATATTCTCAAATGTAAAATTATCAAAACCTTCAAGTCGATTATAAGTATTTTCATGTAGTTTTGTTCTTTAACACAAAGCTAATTCTTAAATCATAATATTACATTTTATCAACGGTATATGTTCAGGAAGTACGTACACTCCTTCCTGTATGATGTAGTGTACAATATTTATCACTTAGTATTTTATTTTCACTGTAAAAATGTCCAGCGCGTTGGTAATGGAAGTTCACCGCAGGACTCCCAGCGTAGGAGAGGCGCGGAGTGACGGATAGACTCTTGTTTGCATTTATCTCATTTTTTCTTTGATGATAATATTACACTCGCTTCCCGTATACACCGAAAAAAAGGAATCCATATATGATTTTAAAAAACATGAAAATAATTACCTGATGCAAAATGGTAAGCTTACATCTGTTTTTATACTTTTTTCACCTGTTTTTTTCACTTACATTTAAATATTTAGATGAATTAGTCAGTTATCCTTTTGTTCATTATCGTTTATATTTTGCGATTTTCATACTATTACATATTACAGAAAAATCAAACAATGTGTCGCCCAAACCGTCCATCAATGTGTGATGTGTTACGGCGGTGCCACAAAACGCTATTATTATTATCATTATCTTCACTATCAATATTTATTCATGAGACGGAATACAATCACTAAAAGTCGCAACACTGACTGAAAGAGACGAAGCCCATCCATCATTCTAGTAAGGCAAATAACTTAACTCCTCTATGTTGGGTTCTTTCTTCATAATCATGTTGTACCGAATTGAATGTGTAGTGACTTATATATGTTTGCATCTGTCTATTGATCTATATATGTATGTATGTATTATATTGTGTGTATGAGTGTGTGTGTGTGTGTGTGTGTGTGTGTGTGTGTGCGCGCGCAATATTTACTTAAAAGCCAAGGGACATAACATTACACAACCAGCAGCATGACCTCATATTTCAGCGAACGAGCATGCCTTTGTGCGCAGGCCATAACACAATAAATATTTGAATGAACTGCTTTAACCCAAGCTATGCGAGACGGGGACGCTAAATAATACACACGTCATGCTACTTCTGTCACAAGGCAAGAAGGAGGAGGAGGAGGAGGAGGAGGAGGAGGAGGAGGAGGAGGAGGAGGAGGAGGAGGAGGAGGAGGAAGACTAACACCGACCTTTGGGATATGAGTGAGTCCAATGTGTATCATCCTTTCAGTCCCTTAAGGAAGAAATATACAATTTTTATGCTACTTATATTTTCCAACAGTTTCCAAGCGTGATGTAGTGGCCGCCTGCATATCGCGTTCAAATTACGAGCTATCTATTGAACTTCCTTTGTCTAGAACTTGGAGACTTGCTCACTGCCCTGACTCCTTCTACACCACCACCACCACCATCACCACCTGCCTGCTATCACTACGCCGCTGATACATTTTATAATTGACAAGTTTCTGGTTGATTTTTTCTCAAGGGAAAATTATACCCATATACAATTTATTTTTAAACTTTTTCTAAATAAATGTTCGTGTGTACGTATTAAATGCAATAACGTTGTTCATATAGCGACTGACACAGCGCGGGATCTGGTGGCTGTAACGTCAGTCTTCATAGCGCATTAGTGAATTTATATTACGGGAAAACAAGTGAAAAAAACAACCTAATGTTGATATTTAAAACTTGAATGCATAAACACGGGTAGAACCACATAATAATAATAATAAAATATATGTATTCAAGTCAATGTTACTTTACTCTTCCCCGTATGAAAATATGCAAATTTCGCAACGCTATGTTTATTATGATTGAACTCATTTAGAAGTCTTTTGATGAAGAAATATGTAGCAGAGTGGCGGAGCCTTCCACTTTGTTGTCCTTTTGTCTCTATCAAGTAGATAGTATAGTAGTAGAGTGTAGACACACGGACAACCTCGTTAGGCTCAGTATGACTTGTTGTTTGTTCTTCCTTTGTATTATTCTGCAGTGAGGTTGTATTAATGAAACATGGTTGACGTACAATACACGTACAATACACGTACCACGTAATGATTTACTAGATTGATACTATGTTTATAAAGGAAACATCAGCTATACGCTACTCCGCCAATCAGCTATGGTTCAGTTGGTGTTTCTGTATAAAGACATACATACACACACACCTCCGTGCTTGGTTTGGTGTGAAGACACTGAGTAATGACGTCATCACCACGGGTTGCCGCTGTCTAAACACTCGCTATGTGGTCAACTCGGAAACTTTTCTTCCTACACGCAATGAAATAATTTTACGGAAGTACAATTCAATAAGATTATTTTCACTCTGCTTCTCAACACAACCGAAAACTCATTTATTATGCACAACACGATAAACAAATGTTCTTGAAGCCAGTGAGCCCGATGACTGCACTCTTCTCTCCGTATTAGTCACTCAGTATTGAAAGTATTCCTAACTGCACACCAACAAAAAATCAAACAGAGGGATGCGGTTTTCTTGAGCTATGAGTGTAGTGTTTAAGGCAGCAGTACCAGGGTGACACTACTGCTGCCAACCATAGAATACGTTACTGAATATTTGACGAAGAATTGAAAGCACGGACGACCTCAGGAAGTAAAACAGAAACAGACTCCGCCGCCTTGAACTCCACCACCCGCGGATTTCCCTATGCCAGAGTTGCACAGAGAGCCAAGAGGCGGCGCGGAAGGCAGGCGGACGAGGCATGACTACTACTATTACTACTACAACGACTACTACTACTGCTACCACGGCGATTTCAAGGGAGAATTGTGAGTCCGTTTATAGATAGAGTGACGACCGTTGCACACACACACACACACACACACACACACACACACACACACACACACACACACACACACACACACACACATACATACACACGCACACCTGCCGTACCCTCTCATGTACTCCCCGCGGCACCCACTTTCTCTGCACACCCTTGGCACCCCTCCACCAAGCTGTACAAAGTTGCAGGTGGACGGACGGGAAGCGCAACCCTCCCTACACACACACACACACACACACACACACACACTTGTCATAGATCGTGCGTGCAACCTTCCGTGCACCTCACATCGCTAATACCAGGCTCACGTACCCCCTTCCCGCACCTCCCTATGAGCTGTGTATGTGTGTGTGTGTGTGTGTGTGTGTGTGTGTGTGTGTGTGTGTGTGTGTGTGTGTGTGTTCTCTCCTCGCCCTGCATTCCTACGTGCATTGCAGTATAACCTCCGCCTCCTACCCTGAAAATGATACCCACTGTCCCCCCCTTCCCTATACCTCACCCATACCCTCCCCCCCACCTTGGCCATGCATGCTTTCATTCCATGTTTTGAATATGCAAATGATTATATTTTACTTGTTATGAACTGGAATACAATCTCTCTCTCTCTCTCTCTCTCTCTCTCTCTCTCTCTCTCTCTCTCTCTCTCTCTCTCTCTCTCTCTCTCTCTCTCTGTGCCCGATTTTCCCACTGAAAGAGCCAATTTGCGAATAAATTAACGGGGCAAACTCTCAATATATCGCGGACTTCAAACCGGACAAAATTATCGGCGATAAAATGACGCACTGCATTAGTATTACTGGTGAATTGTGCGTTGTCCCGTTTTCTTTGCTGTCGTTATGTGAGTTTGGTGTTCGTGTAATCCCAAGTGACGTGTGTGTGTGTGTGTGTGTGTGTGTGTGTGTGTGTGTGTGTGTGTGTGTTTCATCAATAGTGTGTGCGTAACCATCTCTTTTCATGACTTTAATCTGACGTTGTAAAGTACTACTAATACTACTACTACTACAAAGTACTACACAATGAACACAACAAAGCACCGTGAATACAACATTTACAACACATAAATACATACATACATGCATACATACATATGGAAAAAAGAATTAAAGTTAATATATATGTTTCATTGATGCAAGTGAAATACACAAACATACACACACACAAACAAACATAGATACATAGAGGAAAAAATACATTAAACATTACAAAACCTAACATAACATAACATACATATAACACACAACACAAATAAACATACATATACTACCCAAACAAAAATACAAACACAAACAAAAAAGATAAAAATAAGGAAAAAATATATAGAAAAGAGTCAGAACACATGCATATAATATAAATAAATAAATAAATACACATATTACACACACAAAAACCCTTGGCATTAACCACACATATACACACACACACACACACACACACACACACACATACACAGACACACACACATACAAAAAAAAAAAAAAAAAAAAAAGAAGGTATCCCCCTAACATTTAATGCCCCGCTCCATGCATGAACAAAAAGCTATTGGATACTAACGGACGGACAGTTCATTTTGGCATCAGCGGGTTCGGCCAAACCCAATACCTCCCTAAATTAACCCGCCGCCGGGCACGGATAACGCCAGCTGACAATAGCGAGCCTGTTCCCGGGATTATGAATTCTGGATCACTGCAGAAAATTTACAGCGTAGCACTGAACCACGAGAGCGAGAGCGAGAGCGAGAGCGAGAGAGAGAGAGAGAGAGAGAGAGAGAGAGAGAGAGAGAGAGTTAAAATTACATACAAAAAGGAGTAATATTCAATAGGAAATAAAACGTAACTAAATCGTTTCAATCACGTTCGTTGTTGAGCGAATATTAGTCTGTGATTGAGATGCGAAGTCAATTTGCAACCCCGATAGGAATATACACAATGCATATATGTAACGCTCCTCTCACACTCACACACACACACACACATGGAGAGATAACACTACTAATACTACTCATAATAAAAACATTCACTGCAATACATCAACGCAGCGTATTATTAACAAAGCAATTAATTTTCAACTCCGCCTTCTATCCATCTTTGGTCTTTTATCTTATAAACTTCAAAACGATCAAAAAAATTCCACCAAATTGATATATAAACACGAATCTTACACACACACACACACACACACACACACACACACACACACACACACACACACCTGCCTCAGCGCGGGTGTTTGGTAATACTGACTGCCAATAATTAATCATCATCTACATCAACAATTTTTCCTCGAAGACAGCCCAGGCAGAGGCGGCGGGAACACCAGCAGTATTAAGCTTTCAAAATGTACTACACCGACAGCATATGAGAGAGAGAGAGAGAGAGAGAGAGAGAGAGAGAGAGAGAGAGAGAGAGAGAGAGAGAGAGAGAGAGAGAGAGAGAGAGAGAGAGAGAGTGTAATACAGGCATCAGTCACTTCGTCCGTAGTATACCCGTGACAACTTTCAGCTTCACAAAGTCGCCTCTCAAGAGAAACTTTGGCCAGAATCAAGCCTCACCTTTCATCTCCAGCCCCGGACCGACTGCTAACTCCACTCCTCTCTGAATTATCCAGGTATGGGGACCCGAGTTACCTATGTGCTGCGACGAACGCTACAAACCCCATTTCGTGAGATAGTGTAAATTTTTTCCTAATCTCGTTTTTTAACTCGACTCGTTAATACGTTCATCGATCTGGACTTAGTTTTTTTGTATTCCTGATGTGGAGGAAAATATTTGAACTGTTAAAAAACGTAGAATAGGATGAAAGAGGAGATGCTTTAATTAACTTTTACAATGTATTTAACACCGTTTATTTAATAATACTAACAAAATTGTCCAAATTATGCGTCATTATCGGTTAATTACGTTCCGGTAAATTGGATCGCTGTAATAAAACAAAATACACTGAATTAATGAAACAGGTTGGCGCGAAAAAATTATGCCGTTCACGTTTTCTCGATACTTTTCTTTTTCATTTTTTTTTTTTTTTTTGGTGAAACAAGACACAACGCTCGCCTTTAAAGGATTGACGGGACGTAATTTTATCAATTTCCACACACACACACACACACACACACACACACACGTCCTGCCTTTCTTCTGTCATTCAAGTTTTCTGTTCATGTCATCATAAGAAAAAAAAAATTATTGTCGATGAAATTTCTCTGACCTCCTCTTGGGTTGTCGTCCTCTTCCCCTGTTGACCTTCCACGACAAGAATGAAGGGAAATGATGAAGCTACAAACACACACACACACACACACACCAAAAATTTCTCACCCTGACAAACACTCCAAAACACACACACTCTTAAGGTCTGGCGAGGACAACACTGAGCGCGTACACACACATGCTTACATACATACACGCAAGTCCACCACGCGCCGCACACGACCAAAGAAAGCATGACACACACACACACACACACACACACACACACACACACACACACACACACACACACACACACACACACACACACATACACAAATCTCTCTTTCCACGTCCGCATCATCACTACCTGTAATCACCAAGTTCTAGAGCCTCCAAGTGCAGCATTCAAACAGATACGAACAAACAAACACTTCCCTTACAACACACACACACACACACACACACACACACACACACACACACACACACACACACACACAAGTCAAGATCCATCCCTCTCAACCATCCCACCAATCTTAGCATCGGAACATTCTTGAAAATCTCGGAGACAAAGTTGAGGCGATGTGCGTGGGATAGCGAGGACAGGCAGGTAGACAGACAGGTAGGTAGGTAGGTAGGTAGGTAAGGGTTGTAAGTACTCACCTGGTGCACATGTCGGATCCCTTCGCTTGCGGTGGCGGCTATCCACTGTAAAATCCACTGTCATCAAATCTTCGCACTGATCGAATTTATATTTCACTGACTAATTCAAACAAAACTTTCTTTCCTTGCCCTTTCTTATATTTCCCGGACACACAAATATCTCGAGACCACCAAGTAAGAGCGGAATTTATAACTAATGTATTATCTTTTTTCCTCTTCACAAATATTTTTCTCCCCCGGGCCGTGGTGAGCCCTGGTGGCGGGCCGAGCGTGGCTGTTACCAAACTTTTACAATTATTCACTCTATCGTTGCCTCAAATCACACCGTAAAAACTCAAGACCATTCTTCACCACCGAGTCGCAAACTATTCCACACTAGTACCGTGAAGGGATCCTGTTTTAGCACTCTTTCCACCACTTATCCCCGTGCAGAATGTGAGGAGGCGCAGAGGAGAGACGCACAGTCCTGCCTCACCGACGGCTCAACTAACACTAGCTTGCGGGTTCCGAGCGACCTGCCCGCCCGCAGCTTCGCTCTGCCCCCAGGCTAAGATGCGCAAGGCTGCCAACATCAGGGGTCAGCGTCGACCAGCATTACCATTAGATTTGCTTTACTGTGACGATGTTTTAACTTCTTTTTCTGCGCCTGGATGAGGAATCTTGTGACAGGTTAGATAAATGTAAAGACTAACTTAATGCGCGACACATGCGCGGAGGAAACTAACAAGATATGCAGGAGGTGATCATAGAGGACTGG
>JAXIVD010000749.1:2500-5000 GCA_036785275.1 Cancer borealis | reverse complement strand
TCCTACACCCCGCTCCTCCCCCTCCTTCCCTCCTTCTATACTGATACTTTGCTTCCTCAGTAACACAACCACCAAAAAAACCAAGTCCAAAGATTTGTGTTGCCACTTAAAAGAACAAAAATATGGCAGCATATAAGCAAACAAATAACAAATAATCTAACAAATTAATAAAAAATGAATATGAATATACTATATATATTTATATATTTATTAATTCACACACACACACACACACACACACACACACACACACACACACACACACACACACACACACACACACACACACACACACACACACACACACACACAGACACAGACACAGACACACACAGACACACAGACACACAGACACACACACATACAGACACACACACACACACACACACACACACACACACACACACACACACACACACACACTCACACTCACACTCACACTCACACACACACACACACACACACACACACACACACACACACACTGGGGTGCAGCACGCGTGAGTGGGTTTCATGGTCTGGTGGTACACAAGTGGCATAGTATCATGATAGCCTGGCCAGTGTCCAGCCTGGCCTGCCATGCTGGTGGCCTGCTGGTGGCCTGCTGGTGGCCTGGTGGTGGCCTGCTGGTGGCCTGCTGGCTTGGGTGGAATGGCTGGTGGCGCATCACTAATCAGGTGTAAAATTATTATAAAAAAAAACACAACAAAACAAGACCATCAGCGGGATTATGAACCTCAGCAACGAAAAAAACAACAAGAAACAAGGCCAACCCCAGCCCGGGGCCCACAGTGGCGGCCTGCCACCACCGGGGGGGCGGCGGGCGGCAGCGGGCGGTGGCGCACTGCTAATGAGCTTTGACGCCCCGGTCATTTGCAGGTACGACTAATAGCCAGGTGACAATAGCCAGATATTTGATGCCAGAGATTTTTACGTGTATGTAACCTTCGTGAAATGTTAAATAGGAAAATAATTAGAGAAGGAGGAAAAAAATTATGATGATAATAATAATAATATCAATAATAATAATAATGAGAGTAATGATGATAATAATGATAACAATGATAATAGTAATAATGATAATAATAATATCATTAATAAGTATGATAATGAATCAGTAATAATAAATAAAGTACAACGATTAACAACAACAACAACAACAACAACAACAACAACAAAGAGGAGCAACAAAAACAAGATCAAGACCAAAACAACAAAACCTGCAAGATGAAGGTGACGTCAAGACCGCCACTAACAAGCCAAACATGGACTTGTTTTTCTTGCCTGTGTATCAGATGGTCATGAATGCGATGCTCACCTGTTTACCATCTCATTATTTACGCATCAAGGAACAGGCTTTTCTTTTCCACCCTCAGTACTTACACAATGTTTCCTGTTTGTATTCCTTCACCAAATTACAAGGAAGGTTATTACAGTCTCCGGTGTCACAAGCAGGGTATGGATGGTTGCAATACACGTAGTTCAAGGAGCGATACATGATCATTACAGGTTAGTAATTAGGTGGTTAAGAAGGAGTGTAGGATACTTGCACGAGTACTTAAAAGAGAGTTATAAGACATTGAGAATAGCTGCAGGCATGACCATATGCTACAGGAAATTATGATGCACACGCACACACACACATGCGCACACGGCTTAGTAAGGGAAACATTCTTACTGAGTGGTGCTTAGTTCCAAGAAGAAGAAACCCATGCAAGCTTGAGGAGGAGAGCGTAGAGCGTAGTGGAGCGTAGTGGAGCGTAGTGGAGCAACAGGAGCAGCTAAGGAACAGTGGTGGGAGGAGGAAGCAATCTAGATGAACAAGGAGAAGCCAGAGGTGCAGTGTGGCAGCGAGGCGAAGAGGAGGAGGAGGAGGAGGAGGAGGAGGAGGAGGAGGAGGAGGAGGAGGAGGAGGAGGAGGAGGAGGAGGTAGGAAGCAGCAGTTTGATGGAGTTGCTCCTTCGTGAGATATTGTCTGGCTGCTTCAATCCCATTCCCCGCGCTGCTACCCTTCGACTCCAACACTATCACTCATATCATCTTATAGCCTCTTGTACTGTGTGTGTGTGTGTGTGTGTGTGTGTGTGCGTGTATGTGTGTGTGTGTGTGTGTGTGTGTGTGTGTGTGTGTGTGTGTGTGTGTGTGTGTGTGTGTGTGTGTGTGTGTGTGTGTGTGTGTGTGTGTGTGTGTGTGTGTGTGTGTGTGTGTGTGTGTGTGTGTGTGTGTGTGTGTGTGTGTGTGTGTGTGTGTGTGTGTGCGTGTGTGTGTGTGTCTACAAGTACAGTACCTTAGTGTAAGCTGCATGAACCATTGCCTCGTGTTCATGGCAGCTGCAAGGATATTGATGTCGTGCTCGGCTTCAGGTGTGTTGGTCCTGTGATGCATGACAGCGGTGTGTCTCGTCGGCTGGACTCCCGCTCATCTGTATGGTGAGAAACAGACAATGAACAGTGACCTCGTGTGCCAAACTGACAGCTTTGTTAATAATGTATTGATAGGT
>JAXIVD010000748.1:32500-123724 GCA_036785275.1 Cancer borealis | reverse complement strand
CGGTGTTGCAGGGTATATGGTTAAGTTCGGTTAGGTTTAGTTAGTTTTACAAAGGCTTAGTTAGTTAGAATGAGTAATATTTTTTTTTATATTAAATTTTCTTTTTTCATGTTTGAGTAGTAATTTTATAAGTATCGTTATTGTTGTTGTTGTTTATTTCTTGGATCTGTTTGTGTTTGTTGTGTTTACTTGCAGGTTTACGTCCGAGAAATCTGTTTGTTTTCCTAGTATAAAATGTCCATATTGTTGTTGGAAGTGTAACTCGAGGCAGCAGCAGCAGCAGCAGCAGCGAGGAATGAATGTTTATTGAGGAAAGTTTAATACGTCGAGTCGCTGTTTGAGCAAGTTAATTTCATGTGGATTTGTTTGAATTCAATTTAATATGACGCTCTCTCTGTGTGTGTGTGTGTGCGTGTGTGTATGTTTATGTATATCTGTGCGTGTGTGTGTATGAATGTGTGTATGTAACAATCTGGGTACGTACACACACTCACTCACACACCAAACTACATTGTATACACACACACGTTTTACTGAAGGAAATACATATACATACATGGAGGGAAGGAAGGAAGGAAGGGGGGAGGGAGGGGAAGGAAGGGAAGGAAGGAAGGCGTGGAGTATGTGCGTGTCACTTCCCCTCGATCAATAACAAAGTATAGGAGAGCTACCTAGACTGTACTTTGTGGGAGAGGGGAAAGCACCCAAGCCTTCCCCTCTCTTCCCCTCACTCCTCTTCCCCTACCTTCCCCTCACTCCCCTTCCCTTCCCTTGCCCTCACTCCCCTTCCCCTCCCTTCCCCTCACTCCCCTTGCCTTCCCTTCCCCTCACTCCCCTTGCCTTCCCTTCCCCTCCCCCTCCCTTCCCTTCCCCTCGCATACCCCTCCGTCAATGCCCTTCAGACCGCTACAACCTCGCGTGTCCCTTACTCCCCTGCGCCCCCGATACTGACGCAAGAGAAACCGATAATTCCGATAGTCTCCTAGTTGTTATGTTCTGCACTTCATTCTAGTCTCCCCCGATGATGAAAAGACCGCTTCCCGATTTTTGATATTTTTTTTTTCCCGATATTTAGTGACGTAATGTTCTCAAGGACTTCCGATTTTCCGATTTTGAGAGAGAGAGAGAGAGAGAGAGAGATTATTAAAAGTTTGTATTTTTTATCATTATTGGTTGCAAGAGAATTTACCAGTTGCGTTTTCTGTTGCTTTCAGGGAAACTAAATAAATAATTGTTTTTTTCTTTGTATACACTCCCAGTTGTTTGTGTGTGTGTGTGTTTTGTGTGTGTGTGTGTGAAGGCAATATTTCCCCGTTGAAAATTGGTGTGAAATAAAAGAAAAGACTAAAAGAAAATAATCACAGTGCATCAATCCTTTCAAAAAAAAAAAAATTCGAAAAAAAAAAAAAAAAAAAAATATTTGAAACGTCTGAAAGGTAAAGAAAAAAAAAATTTGCATCAACATAACAAGCAAAAATTGGCGAAACTAATTACCTGAGAGTTGCTTTTTCACTTTTCTTTTTTTTTTTTTTTTATTGTTATCGAAATGGAAAAATAAAAATAATTAACAGGTTGAAAAAACAGAAAACAAAATAAAAAAAAGGAAAGAATTAATCACAACGCTGCAGAGAGAGAAAGAGAGAGAGAGAGAGAGAGAGAGAGAGAGAGAGAGAGAGAGTAGAGAAAAAAAGGAAAAACCAGGAAATCAAAGAGTAAGAAAAAACAACTCCACTATTTCTTTATTTGTTCTCTTGTTATTTTGATTCTCTCTCTATTGAGTTATCTCTTTTCCTGTAGCTCTCCTGAGATGCATCCTAACTCTCTCTCTCTCTCTCTCTCTCTCTCTCTCTCTCTTCTCTCTCTCTCTCTCTCTCTCTCTCTCTCTCTCTCTCTCTCTCTCACTGGAAGGGGAAGGGAGGGAGGACTAAATGGTAATCTAATATAGGAATGTGTGAGGGAGGAGAGTCCTGGACAAAGGGAGGGAAGGGAGGGAGAGGAGGCAGGATACAGACACCCTAGAGAGAGGAGAGAGAGAGAGAGAGAGAGAGAGAGAGAGAGAGAGAGAGAGAGAGAGAGAGAGAGAGAGAGAGAGAGAGAGTGAAAGAGAGGGGACGAAAGAGGTGTTAAGAGGTGTTTGTTGATAGCTGTTAGTGGAGGAAATTAACAAAAGGGGGGGAGTAAGGGGTGCGAGGCGAGTCTGTACGTGGGTTCTGTCGAGGTTCAATAGGTTCTGGTGAAGTTTGAATAGGTTCTAGTGGAATTACGTGGTGTTACAGTAAGTTACAGTCGATTTTTAATGGGTTTCAAAGGGTAATAATGGGATCCGATGCCTTAAATGGAGTTCTAATGGTGTTTAATGGGTTCTGAAAGTTTAATGGCTGGATATGTTGGGTTATAAAGGATTAATAGATTATCTTATTGTTTCTGACGTGTGGAAGTGGATTTTAAATGTGGTCTTGGAAGCGTTATTAATGCAGGGAATCGATAGTGTGTTGCTGTACATAATGTTTATATTTAGCCCTATTGAAAACATTATTCTCTCTCTTTCTCTCTCTCTCTCTCTCTCTCTCTCTCTCTCTCTCTCTCTCTCTCTCTCTCTCTCTCTCTCTCTCTCTCTCTCTCTCTCTCTCTCGTGTAGATGTATCAATGTGTTTAGCTTTGTAGAGGGAAGAAAAAGATGATAGTGAACACGAACCACTGAAGACGTGAAGTAAGGGGAGAAAGTTGTGATGTAAAGCCAGGAGTGATAATTGATATATGCAAGATGAGGGGAGGCGAAATTAGGTGAAATATTCTTAGAAGGAAATAAAAAGGGGAAACGATGAATGAGAGGAGAAAGTAAATAGATATAGAAGTGCACAGTAAGAAATTGGAAAGGGGAAAATAGAAGATAATTAAATTGAATAAAGGATTGAGTAGCATATGAATAAAAAGAAGGAAAAAAAAAGGTAGATTAGTAGAATATAAACTCGTGTATCTACTCTTCCCTCCAGTTCATTCCTAGTCGACCACGCCCACCACCACACACCTCCCCGACGCGGAAACTAACACGGAAATGAAAATCAGAGTGAAGTAAAGGGGGAGTGAGGGGAGGTAAGGGTGAGGGTGAGGGATAGCCGATAGCACACGCCTACCATTAACTCCTCGCCATGAAAACACACTGATTCAATTCCCTAATGAAAGCGAATCAACTTGGAAATGAGATTATTTTCTGCCATTAAACTAATATCTCTTTTTCCACTCCCACCCATGTCTCCTCCACCTCTACCACCACCACCACCTCCTCCTCCTCCTCTTCCTCCTCCTCCTCCTCCTCCTCCTCCTCCTCCTCCTCCTCCTCCTCCTCCTCCTCCTCCTCCTCCTTCTGATCCCATCCCATCGTGGAACACATTTTTAATACATACAGAAACGTAATTTATGAAATGCAGAATGCAGGAGGGAGCAAACAAGCCTTATTTACGAGCTGCACAAACATTATACCATTGAAGTTAAAGCTGCAAGTCTACGAGGAGAGAAACGGGAGGCGGAGGCGGAGGAGGAGGAGGAGGAGGAGGAGGAGGAGGAGGAAAGAGGAAAGTAGCCGATGTGAGGTATTAGTCTGTGGACGTGCGGGAGAGAGAGAGAGAGAGAGAGAGAGAGAGAGAGAGAGAGAGAGAGAGAGAGAGAGAGAGAGAGAGAGAGAGAGTGTGTGGGTGGGAGAGTACAGAGGACGTAAGGGAGATAGAGTGTGTGTGTGTGTGTGTGTGTGGGCGTGGGCGTGGAGAGGCTATGGGGGGGAGGCAGGATATAAGAGGTGTAGAGGAGGGAAGGTTGGATACGTGTGTGTATGGGAGAGGGAGAGGGAGGAGGAGGAGGAGGAGGCTTAGAGAGGCTTAGGAAAATATGGGTACTTCGTTTGTAGTGCTAGATGACAGTTAGATAATCGTAGGAGGAGGAGGAAGAGGAAGAGGAGGGAGAGGAAGGGGTGAGTAAGATAAATGGAATGGAGTTTATAAAGAAATTGTGGAGAGTTTGAAGTTGAAAGAAAAAGAAAGTAAGAAGAAGAGCATTTAATTTCTTACCTGGTTAAAAAAAAGTTTCTCATTCACTTTATTTACCTGTTCTTGAAAAAAGTTTTAGGTTATGTAAAAGGAGATAAAAGAGGGAATTAGGGAAGCATATGATAAAAGGGAAGTAGAAAGGAAAGGAATAATGGAGATAGATAGAGAGAGAGAGAGAGAAAAAAAAAAAAGAGAGAGAGAGAGAACACATTATGGAAGGGAAAATGAAAAGCGGTGGAATTTATTATAACTAACAACATTAAAGACCAATTTTCCGCGCCAGTATCTTCTCATAGACTGTAAATTATCGCACCTTATCACGTTAACACTAATCTCGCTTTAACTGTAAATGATTCTCTGGCTTATCTCTCCCCCTACGGACGCCCACACCACGCCCACTCCCCCCCCCCTTGTGCGTGTCCGTGATAGATCAATATTTAATCATCTGCCGGGGAGAGGGAATGGCCGGCCCCACTTAGAGTATAATAATAGTTTAATCAAGCGTTCAATTATAGCTGGTCGACAGTAGGTAAAGCGTCCGTCTGCCGCCGTATTGATCAACATTTTCAGACGCATCTCCCGGGGCTCTTTTCCTTCTCCTTTGATCAGCGGCGTGTACACGAGCTTGTGGTGTATGTGTGTGCGGGGGGGTGAGGTGTGTGCGTGTGTGTACGTACGTGTGTGTTGGGGTAAGGGGATGTATGTGGCTGGTTTGTGTTTGTTTGGTACTAGGCAACGAAGATTCTCAATGTAGTGGTTTGCTGTCTGTCCTCCTCCTTCTCCTCCTCCTCCTCCTTGAGTCTCGGGGCAGCGTGGTGGCGCCTCGGATCTTCTTGAATGCTATCTCCCTTTATCAGATTCATTGAGTGTCCACCGGGAGAGAGAGAGAGAAGAGGTGAAGAACGACACCTGGTGAGCAACATTGATCTTTGGGCGGGGCAGGAGTTGGGTGGGGACGGGGCAGGGGGATGGGTGGGCGGGGCAGGGGGTAGGTGGACGGGACAGAACCTCTAGGGGGCGTCGGGGCATATGTAGGTAGTCTTGGGTACGTGTTTGCAAGGCAGGATCACACAGGAGTCCTTCAGATGTGTCGGTGCCCCTAGGGAGGACAGAAGGGCTGGCGGCATGTGTGCGGCGGAGGAGCAAAGGGAGAGGGCGGCGAAGGGGAAAGCAAAGGGCGGTGAGGGTGAAGAGTGGACTCCAAAGGGAAAAGAAGTAGACTGCAGAATTGAGGAGGAAAGAGGAGAAACGGAGGAGTGAGAGAATGAGAGAGGAAGAGAGAAGGGTTGAGCGAGGAAGGGGTGGTGTTAGGAAGTCCTCACCGATGCTTTGTGGCGGCGGGGCGGCTCCTCTGTAAGCTTTATCTTGGAATTTAGTGAGGGTGCGTCTGCCTAAGCCCGATAATGCAGGCGAGTCGTGCGTTGGGGCTTGTGTTCCTGTGGAGGCCGCGCGTTCATCCCTGGATTTACCCATGAGAGGGAAACGCGGCGCCCTGGTGCTGTAACTAGCCTCTGTTTCCTGGGGCGTAGGTACACACACACACACACACACACACACACACACACACACACACACACACACACACACACACACACACACACACACACACACAGAAGCACACACAAGCACCCTCACATCCTTCCGTGCTTTGCCATCGTTCCACAGCGGCTTCCTTGAGATCCTTGAGGCACCACATGTCTGCAGGAGGGTGTGGGCGTGGGTGTGGGCGGCGGCGACGGTGGTGGCGGAGCGAGACAGGCATGGTGTTGGGGGTGGATCGGGGCGCCTTACTAGAGATGTGACGGCAGGGACGTGGCTGATGTTGCAAAAAAGAAAAAAAAAAGGACGTTGACTCAAGTGGGTCTGACACGCCAAGACGGATGGAGAATTAAGTTAATTAAATGTGGCGAGTATAAGGAGGAGGGAGAGGAGCACGTGGATGAGGAAGAAGAGGAGGAGGAGGAGGAGGAGGAGGAGGAGGAAGGATGAAGGGGGATCCACAGGAGGCAGGAGATGATGGCGTCAGGGATCAGGGGGAGGGCCGCTGGGGATATAAGGGGGAGGGAGGATTGTCTGGGGATATAAGGGGAGGGGGGACTGTCTGGGGTTACTGGGAAGGAGTCAGAGGAAGAGAAGAGAAGAGAGAGAGCGTAGGGCGTGGTCTTGGAAAGCTTAATATACATAATCTTTCAAAGCTTCGTCTTATGATCTGCCACCGGGACAGTGGTAGGAGGCAGGCAGCAGAAGGAAGGGAAGGAGGAGAGTGGAAGGAACGAGTCTCAACACAGGACACAAAAAAAAGGGGAAGGGGAAGAAAAGGAAGAAAACATGGACCTACTAGATCATGTAACAACAAAGCGAGCGATATCCAGAAGACAGGGAGGACGAGGAGGAGGAGGAGGGGGTGGAGAAGAGGAGTCATGGGGTGGAGGAGCTGGAGGGAAGGCGTGGGAGGCTCTGGCGACGGGCTGCAGGTCACGAGTGGTGCGTGATAGAGATAGAAAGAAGATAGTGAGGTGGTGGAAGGCATGGGAGGTAATAACGAGGTGTGGAAGAGTAGCGGTGAAAGGAGGAGGAGGAGGAGGTGAAGGAGCAGGAGCAGGGGCGGTAGGTAGGAGGGCCCGCTGCCTGGACACCGCCGCCCCTTTGTTACCGTAGGGGGTTTATTACCGTCGTTACTCAGCACTTGTCGGGCGGGACGGGGCTGCCGGCAGGAGTGGAGAACAAAACTGCACAGAAATTGCAGATGTATTCCCCCGCGCCGACCGTCATTAATATTGTGGCGTAGCGATGCGGCCAAGTCCTAAACAACGCGAGGAAGGAACAGTCGGGGTGGTCTGGAGGTCCCTTTGTCCTTCCACTGGCACAAGAGGACCTCAGGGAACGTAGGCAGGAGGTGCACGTGCCAGGCCTGAGGTGCACGTGTACGGGGCGTGGGTGGAGGAAGGGGAGGGAGGAACAAGGGTTGGAATCGTCAGGAGGGGAGAACAAGTGAGGCAGAGATGGAGAGGCGAGATGCGGGAAGGGGAAAGAGCCACTCATTTGCCTGAACCCTTGATGGTGCTGCCGGCGAGGTATTGTTTGGGTCATGCAGTGTGTTCATTAGTTTCTGTCCTGCAGGGCAATAACCATCAAAATATTACTCTGCTAAGGGCTGGTAGAGGGTGAATGCATGACAGATAGACCTCAAGGACACTACACCTTATTTATGAACCTAATGGGATGTTGGAAATAATTGGGTGTTTTTTTTTATTTAACACTGTAGTCACTATCACCTTGAGGAACACCTGTCTAATATTTCCATTTCCTGATAGAGGTGGAGACGAAAAACTGATCACCTGGAAAATAAGTCCCGTCCTTTACTCATCTTTTTTTCATCTTTTTCCTTCACTTCCTCCTCTTTTTTCTCATTTTTATACATTCCTCCTTCATTCCTTCGGTTTTGCAATTTTCGATAATCCCATAATTTTGTATTCTGCTCTTCTTCCCACTTTTCCACATCCTCCTCCTCCTCCTCCTCCTCCTCCTCCTCCTCCTCCTCCTCCTCCTCCTCCTCCTTGCTGCATCACTTCCCCACAATAATACTTATGCGTCCCCACTTCCGCTTGCCTCTCCTCCCTGCCTTGGACTTCCGGTGTGAGTATTCATGCGTTCGTCTTTTGTTTCACTTTCATTTCCTTTGTCTTCCTGCATCTTCAGTACGAGTCCATGCTGGTATTAAGTATTTTTCTCCTACGTTCTCTCTCTCTCTCTGTTGTTACTTTTTTTTCATTTTCTTTTTGTGATTCAATTCTGTTTTGTTTTTCTATTTATTTTTTCGTATTTTTGTTTTTTCACTATTCTGTATTTTTTTTCTTTTTTTTTCTATTTCTTTTAGTATTATTGTACTTTTCTTTATTGTTTTCTTATTTCATTCATTATTTATCATCTACTTGACTTATCATTATTATTATTATTCCTCCTCCTCCTCCTCCTCCTCCTCCTCCTCCTCCTCCTCCTCCTCCTCCTCCTCCTCCTCCTCCTCCTCCTCCATCATGCCTTTATCACGTTCAATCACCACTCACCCTCACCCTCTCATCCCGTCCGTCCCCGTTATCACGAGCCAGACGGGTAGTGTGTGTCCGTCTGTCTGTCTGTCTGTCCGTCCGTCCGTCTGTTTGTCTGTCTCATTGCCACTGTGTTACCAAGTTTACATTTCATCTTGTTTATTATCTTTTCCTTTCCTCCTCGTCCTTGTTAATGCAGGTGTTCCACTTCCTGGCTTTCTCATCTCACTCTTTTTCTTTCTCTCTCTTTCATGTTGCGTGTCCTTTCTCTCTTGCTCCTTTCTCTCTCTCCTTTGCAGCTTTCAGACACCAAGAGGAGGAGGAGTAAGGGGGAAGGAGGTGGTGGTGGTGGTCGTGGTGGTCGGCTGGCAGCATCTGACCATTTTATGAACGTCTGTGAGTAGCGTCCAGAATTAACCTGTTGAGCTGGAAGAACGGCGCTTTTGGAACGGGAATTGGGGTGGTGTGCGGAGCGTTGCAGTGGATCTGGCAATTGTGGAGTTACATACGAGGCTTCATTGTGCCGCAGAAAGACCCTAAGGAAGCCAGATGGCCATACCAAGGGTGCTTCTTGGCATAAGACGCGTGAGGCGCTCTTCAGGGGCGGCGAAGAAGGGCAACACGGTGTGGACTAGAGCATCGCATCGTTTAGTCACAAGTGTTTTGGAAAGGAAAAAAAAACTAATGTTGTATTTTTTCCACTCTTACGTCTATAATTACTTTCCGATTCCATTTCAGTAACTTTTCGAGTTATTGGAAATTTTGTGAAAAAATTTGACATCTCTGAATCTCATGAAAATTGGTATATTGGTGTACTCGGGCATGCTGAACACGAATCTGGACTTGATTTTCTGATTACTTAAGTATTGAACCCCATTTTGCCCTTTGCCTGTCTAATAAAACCAATTAGAATAGCCATTATTTAACTTTACTGGACGATGCTGGTCTAGTATTACCACTGATCATAATATATCTCTATACTTACCTAAAGATACACTTGGTTCCAATATTTATTCACATTTTGTAACGATTTTGTGGCCCGAAAATTTCCACCAGAATTGAGATCGAAGAGTTTTTGCTATTTCACTTCCTAGTTATTTTCCCAATCCTTCCCCTTCCTTCCCTTTCCTTCCCCTTCTCCGTCCCTTCTTCACGTCCCTTCGAGATGCTAGTCAAACATATTATTAAGGGCGTCGGCCTCCCCGTCCCCATAAGGATCCTCCACACCCTCCACTCCCCTTCTTCTCTCCTCGCCCTCCTCTGTAGTTCCTCCTTTTAATTTATTTGCTTTATTTATTTATATTAAAGGAGGAAAACCAGGGTGAGATAAAGTGCTGTGAAATATAACGTAGTCCTTTCCTCCTTCTCCTCCTCCTCCTCCTCCTCCTCCTCCTCCTCCTCCTCCTCCTCCTCCTCCTCCTCCTCCTCCTCCTCCTCCTCCTTCTCCTTCAGTGCGTGTGTTTGTGTCTTGTGTGAGCTCAAGAGATGAAAAGACATTAAATGCTACGATGAATGTGTTTTAATTCTTTGCGTTCATTCTTTCCTTCCCTCTGTGTGTGTGTGTGTGTGTGTGTGTGTGTGTGTGTGTGTGTGTGGAGACGCTCAGGGTCACGCTGGGAAGGGAGTGGCAAGGTAAATATTGTGGTCGCTGCGTCGTGCATATATTAAATTACGTTCTTTTTTGTTATACCTCCATAATTTTGTCTCCCAAGTTATTACCTCTCCTACCCCTTCCTCTTCTTGCCTCCTCCTCCTCTTCCTCCTCCTCCTTACTTTTCTCTCTGAGGCAAAAATTTTCTTTGTGCTTCTTTCCTCCACCTCCCTCCTCCTCCTCTTCCTTCTCCTCCTCCTCCTCCTTCCTTCTGCACCTCCTTTCTCACATTCATTATATCAACAAACAACATTCGTCTTCTCAATAACATAATTATATATTTGCATAAGTTAGTAGTGTACGTACAGTACGCTTAAGGACTATTTTCGTAAACGTAAAATTCCTGGCTCTTACTTAGCATAACACACACACACACACACACACACACACACACACACACACACACACACACACACACACACACACACACACACACACACACACACACACACATAAAGGTATATTCTAATGGTGGTGGGCAGAAAAATACGTTTTGCATGGATTTGTAAATACTCGGTTATTATAATATATTTTTCTTCCGTCCTCTGCTAACTTCAGACGTATTTTACCTCGGCAGAGTTTCTATTTTATATTTTTACCTTCACCTCCTCCTCCTCCTCCTCCTCCTCCTCCTCCTCCTCCTCCTCCTCCTCCTCCTCCTCCTCCTCCGCTTCCGCCTCCTTCCCGCCCCTCGGTTCCCCTCATTTAGCTTGCCAGTGACCGAAGTAAATATATTTATTGTCTAATGACCTTACCTGTGAGCCATCCAGGTGTTCTTCAGGCTCATTAAGGCAGGTGAGGAAGGTAATTAAGTACCTGAACACACACACACACACACACAGACACACACACACACACACACACACACACACACACACAACACACACACACACACACACACACACACACACACACACACACACACACGAGAGAGCTATTTTCCCAAGTCACCTTTCTCTTTTTCCTTATTTCATTCATTCTCTCTCTTTCTTTCTTTCTTTCTTTCTTCCTTTCCTTGTTTGTTTCCGTGTTTGCAGACTCAGTCCGTTTTCAAATCAGAGTTGAAGCGAATTTATGATTAAATAGGAAACCATCTTGTGGACCCCGAGGACATGAAGCAGATTGTTCCGTGTGTGTGTGTGTGTGTGTGTGTGTGTGGTGGAGAATCGACTGTTCCCTTCATTATTCAAGAGGAGCAGCTGACTCGAGGGTGTGTGGTGGCGCCCAGGGCCGTGGTGGTGATGATGGCACGCTCACTATGCTTACGAAAGGCCCTTTGAGGCGGCCTGACGGATCCTATTAACCTCTATCGTATCCTTGGAATTACTATCGCGCCCTTGGAATTACTATTATGTCTTGGAATCTTTAGGTAATAGTAAATCAGGTACTGTGTGTGTGTGTGTGTGTGTAGCGTCATTTTTCTTCCCACTCTAGGATTAGATTATGTAATTTAATCTCTGCAGCGTCTACTCTCCCTCGAGGGTCTTGCGTGTTGCCTGTATTCAATAGTGTGATACGTCTAGCCAGCGTGTCGTACTTCATCCTGGATTCCACACTAATATATTCCAGGGCGTCGTGTTCGTCCTGGAAGCCGTAATTGTATTCCCTTCCCCGTCGTTGACCGTCCTAGCTTTACCTTCATCTTTGTTCGTCCTGGATTTGTCGTGCGATCTTCCTAGTTCATCCTGCGCTGTGTTATAAGGAGAGAAACGTTACATTACCGCACTTCCGCCATAGAGAAGTAAGTCATCGAACTCTTAAAGAAGGCCTCCCGTCTGCCTGGTACGGGTGAATGTGCATATTAGGTTATTTCAGCGTGATAGTGATAGGCTCTGATCGCTCTGACCGGCCATTACCACACCAGCCAGCGACCCTCCCGCGGCCAACACAGTGCTAAACGGCGTGTGTCTCAAGGGCGTCGCTCCTATGTTGTCATAAGAGCTGCTAGACTTTAAAGAAAGAGTGTGCAAGTCCTAGAGTAAGATTAAGGTGGTCATGATAAGTGTGAGAATTTTCCCAGAGTAACACGTCTCTCTCTCTCTCTCTCTCTCTCTCTCTCTCTCTCTCTCTCTCTCTCTCTCTCTCTCTCTCTCTCTCCTCTCTCTCTCTCTCTCTCTCTCTCTCTCTCTCTCTCTCTTTCTGGTGACCACTAACATTTCTCTTTTTTTCTCTTTTTCTCTAATGTCATTGCCTGGTCTTCTTCCTCCTCCTCTTCTTTCCTCCTCTTCCTCTTTCCTTCTCCTCCATTTGTTTTTCTCAACCTTTCTCTTCTTTGCTCTCTTTCTGTCAGACTGTTGTTCATTTTTCTTCCTCCATCCCTTCCTTCCTTCCTCCCTCCCCTCTTTCTCTCCCTCTCCCTCCCTCCCTTCTGTGTGTCCGTTATTTATTTTCTTTTAAACCTTCAACTTCTTTCGTTCTCTTTTCATTCACTCTTTTTATTTTATTTTTTTTTTCCACCCTCAGTCTTTTTGATTACTCTTGCAAACTGTCCTGTAGTGTTTTATAGTTCATTCTCTTCGCCTTTGATCTCCTCCTCCTCCTCCTCCTCCTCCTCCTCCTCCTCCTCCTCCCTCCTCCTCCTCCTCCTCCTCCTCCTACCACCTTATCAGTCTTCCTCTCTGCCGCCCGCCGTCCCTCAAGCCTGTTATCTGCCGCCCTGATAAGCTAATCTCCCAAACTGCGGTGTTAATCCTGACCATTGATGAAGAATTACAGGAAAACAGCGATCACGGGATAGCCGACCTCCCACCTGGACCTCCTTAATTAGAGAGGAGAGAGAGAGAGAGAGAGAGAGAGAGAGAGAGAGAGAGAGAGAGAGAGAGAGAGAGAGGAGAGAGAGAGAGAGAGAGAGAGAGAGAGAGGGAGAAGGAGAGATGTATGCTTGCGTTTCTTTTGCATAATTGATAAATGAGGCTGACGCGAAGTTAGTTTTCAGGCTTTAGCGTTACTAAGCCTCACTGCGTGTCAGGTGATGTTCAACCAGGTGTTTAACGAGCTTCTTCCTCGCCTCTGCCGCCGCCATTAACGCCAGGTGAGGCAAGGCAGGTAATTTATACGTAACTCTTTTATTATCCTTCGTGCAGGTGTGTCTCGCGTCCTCGGTGCATCACTTCATCATCATCTCGTCCCGCATAAGGTGGTGTGGCTGACGGTGGTGTGTTTTTCTACGCCATCTTAACCTTTGTCCATTATTTTTTTTCACCTAACGAGTGTGTCAGGTCCATTCCTCTCCTCGGGGCTAGTCCATTAAGCGCCGTCTCTCCTGAGGGCCGGGTGGTCGTGTCCTGTAGGGTTGGTAGTCTCCCGCGGCGTCTTCAGCGGGGTGTGTTTGTCTCTCTTGTGCCGTCCGTGGTGGGCCGGAAGCAGGTGTGGCCTCGCCTGGAGTCACCTGGCGAAGCTGCATCTTGCTTAAGTATTCATCTCATGGTATTCATCTCGTTACTGTGATGAATATGGTGATGTAGGAGACTATCTGACGGCCACGTGAACTTGTATAGATCATAAATATACAGTAAATATGTCTGAAGGCTCATTCTTGGTGCAAAATAAGAACGTTTTTGTTGTTTTTATTTTTCCAGTTGTTGTGTGACGTTTTTTCCGAGGCCTTGAGAGGAGGTCGAGGGGGGGAGGGGTCACAAGGGGCAAGAAAGTGTTAGTGTTGCGTCTTCCAAACCAAAACCAGGGAAGGAGGAAGGGCTTGCCAGGACTGTGTAAATACGAGGTGGAGGGATGTCGCAGGAGGAGGAGGTGACAGGGGGAAAAAAAACCTGTGGGTGGAATGAGGAGAAAAGGTAAAGAGGTGGAAAGGAAAAATGTGGAGAGGAAACAAGATGGAGGTGATGGTGTCCTTGTGGTGAGAGTCCTGAGGCTAGATTACTTGAAGCTAAATGTGGGTCTGAAGGCTTTCTCACGGCCAGACCCAGCCCTCCCTCACTCCCTCACAGGTCTCCCCCCGCCTCCCCCAAGCGTCTCTTAGCCTGCATTTAGATCTTGAAGTGTTTTGCATTTATGTTTCGAATTAGCATGCTCGTAAACCTTGTTAATGGGCAGGGAATGGTGTGATGGGGAGGTGATGGGAGCTACACGACCCCAGGAGTGGAGACAGTGTCGTATCGCTTCCGTCTCTCCCTCCACAAAGCTCCCGAGGGCGAGGCAAAAATATGCTCTCAGTAGATGAAGACTTAGGGAGCCGCGCACGCCTTGATATTTATGCCTCAGTTTCCGTGGCGTTGCTCCCTCGCCTTCAATGTTCACGGTGAGTTGCAGCGGCCAGACCACCCGCCACGCCCGCCACGCCCGCTACGCCCGCCGCCACGCCATGCTACAGTATAATTTTGTTTACGCGTCACACCGCTACCAGGAGACCTTATCTGGCCTACATTTGAAGGCGTGAAGGCGGCGGCGAGTCGTGCGTCACCAAGGAACTAATGGACGCATCAGCCTCGGCCCGTGACGGAGTGTGTGGCGGTGTTAATGAAGAGTTTGAACCTGGGATGTGTGTGTCTGTGTTTGTGTGTGGTGGGGGGGGGAGGGGGGGAGGAGACGGATCTGTCGGGCCGATTGCGTCGTCCCCGGAAAAAGAAAAGGACCACCAGCGTCACCTTTGCACCCCGCGCCGTGACTTGCTGTAGTGTGACGGAGCCGCTGACGCAGTGCTGTGTTCTCAGGCCGCGACCTCCCTGTGGTAATGTAATGGGACGCTGTGCAGCTTTTAAATCAAGAGATGCAGCGGCGGCGGGAGGGCACTTGGCCGGCTGTCAGCGGCGCGCCCCTCGAGGTCGCCTTGTTTTCTCTCATAATAGTCGTCAGGTGTTATTAGCAGCGCCAGTCCGCCACAGTCACCAGCGAGGAGAAAAAGCGTCACTTCCCCCCAGAGTCAGCCTCCCACGGGGACGAACACACTCCCTTCCCCCCTCCCTCTCCACGCCACGCCCCTCTTACATTACCTCCTGTTTTCTGCAACAACAGAGGAAAGAAAAAGCGAGCAGATCCTGGAGCAGCAGCGACCACCCGCGTCCCTCGTGACCAATAAACGGCAGTGTTTGTTTGGGTTGCGTGAGCGGCGCCTCAACCACCACGGGAAGGACGCTGCAAACCTTCTGAGTCTCATGCACTTTTATGCCTCATTTACTTATTGGTTTACATTCACTTATTTACTTATCCATGACTCTTACCCTCGTTCATGCCTCATCTTTCTCCCTCCGCGCATCTCCCTTGAGGGCAGCGATGGGCACGGGAGGCGAGGGTGGTATGGGCAGCGTGACGCCCCAGCCTCCACACACACACACCCTCCCGTCACTGTGTCGTAAATTATGGTGTTTTTTCTTTCGCCGTCCCAAAATTTAATGACGTGGGAGCTAAGGAGAACGTCGTCCCCCACGGTGAGAGAGAGAGAGAGAGAGAGAGAGAGAGAGAGAGAGAGAGAGAGAGAGAGAGAGAGAGAGAGAGAGACTGACTGACTGTGTTGCCATAACTCACGCCAAGATCAAGAGTCCCACCCCTTAGCCAAACTCCCAAGGAAAAACTACAACAAATGAATGAGAGAGAGAGAGAGAGAGAGAGAGAGAGAGAGAGAGAGAGAGAGAGAGAGAGAGAGTTAAGGGGGAGGCACGAGAGCCAGCGGAAGCGACGACAGTGATGAATGCTGGGTCGTCTTTGAGGTGGCACTGCGCTAAACACCACTGAACTCCCTCCATTGTAAGCGTTCCACAAATACTGAAAATTGGGAGGCTAATGATGCCCTGTTTCTAGGACCCCTCGCTTCCCCTACCATCCCCTAACCGTCCCCTAATCCCCTCCCCCCCCCACCACCCCAGGAAGGAGGGACGTAGAGGAGAAAGACTGGTGAAGGACGAGGAGGCGAAGGAAAGCTCTTGGGGCATTCTCAGACCACAAAGAGAAGAAGAAACTGTCATATCTTGGATGTAGAACTCGGGGATTGAGTGGAGAGACGCGTAACCAAAAGAGAGAAGGACGGAGGGAGGGAGGGAGAGGCGAAAGGAGGAAGGTCCGGAGATGAGGAAAAAAGTGAGGAGAAAGATAAAAGTTTGAGGAGAAGGAAGGAGAAAAGTGAATGGTTCTCGCGTGACAGATTCTCATTCCTTCCACGAGAGACGGCGACAACCAGGTGTCTCAAGAGTACTGCTTCGTGTGGTGGAGCTAGAGTGACATTTTGCGTCGGGATCATTTTGCTCCTCAGCTCCTCCTACTCCTCTTCTTTCCACTTTCTCCTCTTTCTTTTCCTCTTTCTCCCTCTTACTGCCTCGCCGCGCTAAGCATTCCTCTTGACAGACCAGCGGAAGGACAGGCCTCGCTGTCTCTCAATACCTTGCCGTCAGCATCCGAAGTCCCGTTTTTCTTCTGATCTTCCGTTTTCTCTCGTCACTGCCTCACGGATTTATTTTTCTCCTAGTCTTTCAATTTTGCCTCAGAGTGGGATGGGAATTGCCAAGGGATAGGGATGGGATGATAAGGAATGGGGAAGTGAGGGCAATGGGTGAAAGCTTGGCTGTTTGGGTAGGAGTGGGCGTGTGGGCGTGGGTCTCTAGGTGTCAGTCAAAGAGGAGAGAGACGCCAGTTGGATGGAGGGAGGAGTCACGAGTGAGTTAGACGTCATTAATCTACGCTGTCGAGACTGTCACTGGCGCTGTCTTCTTTTATATTCCTGATGCAACTCCTTTCTATTTTTGCTGAGTGAGACAGACTTTTGAATATCAGTGAGGCAGGAACTAAGAGCTTCAGGACGAACTAGGAACCTTCTCTCTCTCTCTCTCTCTCTCTCTCTCTCTCTCTCTCTCTCTCTCTCTCTCTCTCTCTCTCTCTCTCTCTCTCTCTCTCTCTCTCTCTCTCGCACCGGGAGTGACTAATTTGGTTCCGAGGGGCGTGGTGCGAGCAGGGATGATGGAGTGGTTCTGGCAGAGTGGAAATGTGGGATGGAACTGTAGTGGTGATATGTAATGGTGGGCGTGGAGTGAACCGTGTGTGTGTGTGTGTGTGTGTGTGTGTGTGTGTGTGTGTGTGTGTGTGTGTGTGGGCGCGACGTCACTATCAAGCGCTCACCAAAATGGGCGTGCGTGTGTATACCTCAGCCAAATAGATGATATAAATAAGAGATAAGAAGGATGGGGGTGGGCGGGGTGAGGGTGTCCGAGGGTGTGGCTCTGGGAAACTACTCCGAGGTTAAGTTACGCGAGGGAGGAAGAAAGTTGAGGGGAAAAAATGAAACATACATAAACAGTAGCGGATGGTGAGGACGTGAGGGAGAGATAAAGAGAGATAGAGAGAGAGAGAGGAATAACAAGATAAAACTAAACCCTTTCTCATTTCTTTTCTTCCTCCTTGACTTTTTTTTTTCCAGCCTAAGGAAGATAAGATATATTTTCCACTTTATTTTCCCACGAAGTTTAGGGAAAAAAATGGGGGACTTATGTAAAACGATTCCTTCCACATTTTGAGCGATAAGAAAGATGGATTATTATTATTATTATTTCCTCTATCTTCTATCCTTCTATCTTCGTTATGAAATAGAACTGCACACTCCATTTCCTGAAAGTGACACAGTATTTATCACTCATTCTGTCAACGGAGGGAAGAAGGGGAGGAAGGGGAGGGGAGGAGAGAAAAGTTGGGGAGGTAATCGACAGCTACAAATGAGGGGTAAGAGGGGAAGGCGAAACGAAAGGACAAGAATAAACTAGAAAATGACGAGAGAGAGAGAGAGAGAGAGAGAGAGAGAGAGAGAGAGAGAGTAAATAAATAAAGTGTGAAATGCGTCAGGTTTACACGGAAAGGGAAGAATAAAAAGACGGTCACACTAATATTTGCCAATATTTACAAACATTGGACTCGACGAATGCTCGACGCTGAGTGTAAATAAGATGATTAAGATCCGCGTGTCGAGTGGGTCTGCTCAAGCAACAGGTAAGAGAGAGAGAGAGAGAGAGAGAGAGAGAGAGAGAGAGAGAGAGAGAAACATTCCTCACCTACATACCTTCCATTTCTATATAACTTCCCTTCTTTTAACTGCCACATTTCCTCTTCCTCCTCCTCTTCTTCCCTCTTCCTCCTCCTCTTCTTCCCTCTTCCGCCTCCTCTTCGTCCCTTCACTCTATCCATTCTCCTTTTCCTCTCCTTTCTCCGTATCTATATTTTTCCCTTTCTTCCCTCCGAGCTTGTCACTCCTCTCCTCTCCTCCTCCCTTCCATTAACCTTTTCCCTCCTCCTCCTCCTCCTCCATCCCGGGCAGTTTCTATCTATTTATGGAGACAAGGAGACACATTTCCTTCACCTTGAGCTGCGGACGATGAGGGTAAGGCTTTTGTGGGCTCGTGAGGGGAAACAGAGGGGAAAACGGAGGTTGAGGGGAAAAGGCTAAGGGCGGAAAGACGGGTTTATCTAACTTTTTTATTTTATTTATATTTTATTTTTATTTTTTATTTTATTTTTTTTGTACTCTTGCAGTTTCCTCTTTCTCTCTTTTATTCTTCATTTATCTTCTTTTTCCAAACATACTCTTTTTTTCGTCATCCTCTACCACCTCCTCCATCCTCCTCCTCCTCCTCCTCCTCCTCCTCCTCCTCCTCCTCCTCCTCCTCCTCCTCTGCTAAGTAGGTACGCTGCGGGATATTTGTCAGCGGGAGAAGAACATGTACTTTCTACCTACCTTCTCTTAATGACTCTCGCGCCTCGTCTTCACCTCTTCCTACTAATGCTCTTTGACGTTTTCCTGATTTTTTTCCCCTTTCTACACTTCCTCCTGTAGCTTTCCTCACTCCACCTCATTCCCCTCCTCTCCTCCTCTCCCTCCCTCTCTCTCCCTCCTCTCCCTCTCCCTCCTGCTATCCATTACATTCTTTCATTTAAACTCTATTGTTCGCCTTCTGTCTCTTGCTTTCTTTTTTTTTTTTTTTTTTTTTTTCCTTTTTTCCTTTCACTTTTCCATATGTATTTGATGTTTTGTTTCCTGTCTTCTTTTTATTTTTTATTTTTTTCGTTGTTTATTTCCTTCCTTTATTCATATTTTTGTCTGTGTTCTCTTCCTTCCTTTCTATCTTTATTTTTTATCCATTGTCTTCTCTTCCCACATTCGTCTTTTTTTTCCTTTTTTTTCCCTCATAATATTGTTAAACTTTTTTTCCTCCTCTATCTTGGGTACAAAATAACGTTACCTCCTTTTTTTTTCGCTTCAGTCTATAATGATGTTTACTTTTTTTCCAGGTAAGAGTTGACCTGGAGGCTTGGGAACGATATGACCTGGGATACATTTGACCTGGGTACAATTTGACCTGAGTACAATTTGATCCCTCCAAAGAGATCCATAGTGGGGTGAGTACTCTAAATAAATATACTTTTTTTTTTTAAATTATTCGACTATATGCTGTTTGTAGTTATAATTAAGGCTTCTTTAAAGTATTTTTGATTATTATTTATTTATTTATTAATTTGTTAGGTTTGTTCAATCTCAAAATCTTGTTAGAATATATATTAATTATCTTACTCATTCCATTTCACTCATTCATTTGTATCTCACTCACTCACTCACTCACTTACTTCAATTCACTCTCTCATTCACACTCCCTCACTCCAATCTACTCCTTCACTTTATCTCCTTTACTCCCGTCCACTTACTCAATCTCCCTCACACCCACTTTCCCATCCGCAATCCCTCTCATTCTCCACCTCATTCCCTTCCGCTCTATCACTCATTCATTTACAGGTGTTCGTTTACCTGGCCATCCGCTCCCTTACCTAATTAGCAGCCCCCCAGCCCCTCCCCCCCTTGTTGACTCACCTAGGAAATGAGTATTATTATTGCATTCCGTGTTCGCGTTCCTCTTAGTAATGACCATTATTCTCCTTCTATAATGAGGATTCTCGACCCTAGACGCATTTACCTCGTTTACCTGTGGCGGGTGACCTTACCTGAGCTTACCTGAAGGGGGGGAGGGGCGCAGGTGTGTTAGGAAAGGTAAGGGGTCCTCGCTTCCCCTTTTATTGGTGTGTTTTGTGGGGGGGGGGTTTATTGTTTTGTTCTGGAAATGGGAATTGATTTTGTGTATTGATTTGATTGCTTTGTTTTTTTTTTAGTCATTTTTTGTTAGGTTAGGCAAGTTTTTTTTGTTTTTGTTTTTTTGTGGGTGGGTGGGTGTAGGTGTCAATTTTTTTCCTTTCTATAATTAATACACCTTCCATCTATTGTCAAACGGGTGAAAACAATACGAAACACCTGCTATGGGATCACCTGCAGCGTGGGAAACTTAATCAAGCATCAGGTAACGAACACAAACCAAACCAGACCAGCTTAGGTTACCATAAGGAAGAAAGGGAGACTCGTATAACCTTCCCTTCCTCCCCCGTCTTAACCACCTCCTATACCCGTTTTGAACTCCCTCTCCTTCCCCTCTCTCTCCTACCTACCTCACTGACTCTCCCTCCACCTCTCCCTCCACCTCTCCCTCTCTCCCTCCCCTCAGCCTCCTTCTCACCTTCGCCCCAAGTACCTTCTGAGACTACTACTAATTGTAGGTTTACACGTTAACGAATGCTCCGTGACCCTCCGTCTGGCAGCGATAATGAGAATGCGGTACTTGGCTCATGTAACCTGTCCTTCCCCCTTCCCCCTTCCCCTCTTCTTCTTCCTCCTCCTCCTCCTCCTTCCCTCTTCCTCCTCCTCCCTGTCTTTACCGCTGCTACTAGTTTTTCGTCTCGGTCTCTCGTCGTCATAATTTTGTTTTAATGTAATTCTTAGTGAAGTCTAATTTTATTTTATGTTCCCTCCCCTTTGGGTTTTTTTCCCTCCTTGTTTCCTAACGTTCCCCTTTCCCTTGTCATTTTTTTTCCCTCCTTCTGTCTTGCCCTGTTTAACCCCCACCCTCTTGCCTTCCTTCCTTCCTTCCTCTCTCGTGTCAGACTCAGTATTCTTAGTTCCCTGTCACTTGCGTTCTTGTTTCCTCTTACGAACACGCCCCGATTTTCCCTCCCCTTGTTTCCTGATGGTGGTGGTGGTGGTCGGGGGAAAGTGACGGGCGGCTGGATCCCCGTCGTGGTTCATTCAGCAAAGTTTCCCTTCCCTGCAGGCGCCGTGATATGTTCTGGCCAAGTGCTTCCCGCTTTTTTACCTCCCTCTCGTCCTATTTCCTTCCTCTTTTCCTTCCGCCTTTACCTCTGTCATGTCCCCGTCCCTGAGGAGTGTCTGCGGGAAGGATGCGTCTCTGGTCCTGAGGCGACGGGAGGAACAAAGGAGAACGGAAAACTTGGTCAGACAGGCGGGAAGACTTGTTCGTATTTGACCTTCCTTAGTGGTAGGAGGAGGAGGAGGAAGAGGAAGAGGAGAGATAGTATAGTAAACATCAAAATGCCTCCTCTATTACCTCTCAGCTTCTCATATTAATACTAAACATTAATATTGGAACATTCAGGGACTTTTTTTCCTATTGTTTTTCCTTAGAGAATCACGAGGACGAGGGGAGACGAGGGTGAGTTCAGAGGTTCAAGGATTCATGGGTTCGAAGCAAGGCCGGGCGGGACATTATCTTATAGTTCGAAGTGCAGGACGAAGCTTCGGAGGTTCAAAGGGACGTTCGCTGCCACACAACTTCCCTTCTTGACTCCTGAAGCCTCGGGAGAAAAAAAAAAAAAAAACGAAACAAAAAAAAAAATAATGTCGAAGGATTGTTTTCTCCGGGGAAATAATGTGAAAGGACGCAGTTTCCAAAAGCTATTACACGGGAAGAAAAGTTTACAGGCTTGAGAAGGGCGGTGGGGCGACAGGGAAAGGCGACGTGTAGTGGCAGGGGAGGGTATGGAGGGGGAGGTTGACAGGGAGACGGAGTGACAGGTAGAGGCAGAAAGGGGAATGACAAGGAGGGAGATGGCTTTTAGAGGGTAAAAATGTATGTATGTTGGAGGAGGAAGAAGAGGAGGAAGAGGAAGAAAAAGACTCAAGACACAAGCCAGTAGACGGTGAGGAGAGGAGTCGATAGCTTTGCCCGATAGTATTACACTCAATTATTTAAACAAGTAGTGAATGGAATGTGGCAGGGGCAGGTGTGTCGAGAGAGAGAGAGAGAGAGAGAGAGAGAGAGAGAGAGAGAGAGAGAGAGAGAGAGTGTCCTTAGTGTGGATTAAAGTGTGGGCCTCGATCATAAACACACATGCTAGTAGGCTTGCAAACTGCGCCCCGTTCATTAACCCGTTCAACGTAAGGTGGCGGAGAAGAGGTGGCGTGCCGCGGCTAAGTTAGTGGAGTGCTTGTCTTGTTAGCCACACAGCGCTCCTCCTCCTCCTCCTCCTCCTCCTCCTCCTCCTCCTCCTCCTCCTCCTCCTCCTCCTTCTCTTCGTTATCTCCTGAGGTTCAATGTGTAAGTCTCTGTGTTTCTCTCCGTGCTTTGTTTTTCTTTCATTCTCTTTATTTTTCTCTTTCCTTTCACAATTTATTTTTCTTTCTTGCACCCTTTTCTCTTTAACCTCCCTTTTTCCCTCCCTTCCTATACCCTCACATTCTCTCTCCCTTCCTCCGTCCCTCCCTCTCTGCCTCACTTTTCTGCCACTCGCACCGAAAAAGTCTTACCCTCGCAGCCCATCGTTCCCTTGGGCAGTGACTCACACATTGAATAGATGACAAGATACCATTGGAGCTCTGAGGCAAGCTTCCGCGAGGCTGGCCAGGCCGGGAAGGGGCTCAGCCAGGGCTTAATCCCGTCTCCCTTCTGCAGTCTCCTATTCGGGCTGTCACTGGTCTATTATTAAAGGCTTTTGTGCTGCCCGATGCTAGATCTTCCCTTCTAGTTTTTGTGATAGATAATAATTTCCTTTTGTATTGGGATTGAAGACTGACAACTGGGTTCACGCCGCGCGCCTTCTGGGCTTGAAGAGAGATCTAATTGGGCGTGTGAGCGAATGTATGAACGCTACTCAGGCTGTTTTGTTTGTCAGTGTGGTGATCAGGTAAGGTGTGTGTGTGTGTCTATGTGTGCACGCCCTCTTTACTTCACCAGCAGACGTGTGTGTGTTTAGAATCAAGTGAAAGAAAGGCATGAGAGACACAAAGGAAGGCAAGAATGGGAAGAGAGAAAAAGAAAGAACACGAAGAAGCGAGAAAGAAAAAAAAGAAAACACACACATTGTCCATCTCACCTTGACGAGTCCAAACACCACAGCACAGCACGTAATCCCCTTAAAAAACACCTTTATATAGGATCAAACACCACATACAATACACACACTTATGACATTTATAATCACTTCACCACCTGTCACTCTCCCCTCTTTGACGAATCTCCTGTCGTCTTAGAACCGCTAGCTACTTGTTCTTATATGAATGACAGGTATAGAGTTACCTGGCCTGCATACCTGTGGAGTGAGCAGGTACAAGGAAGGTGCAGGTGTGGCCTTGACGGAGCTTACCTGGGCGTGAGGTGGTCGGGAACTTTATTAGAAGGGAGGGGAACAGGTAAATTGCTAGGTACTGAATTTCTGTGATGTGTTTGTTTGTTTACATGTATCCTATTCTGTCTTTTTTTCTTTATCTTTTTCTTTAGGTGGAGAGAGAGAGAGAGAGAGAGAGAGAGAGAGAAAGAGAGAGAGAGAGAGAGAGAGAGAGAGAGAGAGAGAGAGAGAGAGAGAGTATCGCCACAAGCCAGCCATCGATCCGCCTAAGCTCGCCAACTATGTACTTATTGAGTTTGCTGTTGGATTCTGTGTATCTGATTTGGAAACGGGACTCGATTCTCCTTTGATCCCCCTCTGAGAAGATTTCGATGCTGATTTGTTTTATAGCCGCAGTTGCCAGTCGTTCCCAGACAACAACAACATCTCAATCTGTTCCCAATGGAGAGTATTTTAGGATTTACAGCGTTTCGTTTTCATTCCAATCCCTCCCTCTCTTTTTTTTTTTCTTTTTCTTTAGTGCCCCCTCCCTCCCTCCCTTCCGCCCACATCCCGTTTTCTTTCGTTCCCATTCCAGAGTCTTGGTTTTGAAAATTCGTCGATTTTTCTTGCTTTCTTCTTTGTTTTGTTCGTTTGATTTGGTTTTTGAAGAGACTCTTGCATGACTTCCTCTTCTTTCTTCTTGATTTGTGGGGAAACAGACACTCTTCCTCCTCCTCCTCCTCCTCCTCCTCCTCCTCCTCCTCCTCCTACGCTACGACTTTTCTTTCCTCGATCTCCCCTTCCATCTCTTTTCTTCATGTCTTCCCTCTTGTTTTCTTTTCATTCGTTCTCTTGTCTTCCCCTCTCCTTCTCCTCTCCTTCCCCTCCTTCCCTTCCTCTCTCCTTCCCCTTCCTCCCTTCCTTCCCCTTTCACTGTCTCTATTCCTTGCTATCATGTCATCGTTTTTCCATTGCATCTCTATTTACTTCCTTTATTCTCTTCCCTCTTACTTCTTCTTCTTCTTCTTCTTCCTTCTTCAATTTATTTTTTATTTATTATCATTTGCTGGTGAGATTAACGTGAATATTAGATTACATGACCCTGTTTTTTCTCTGTTTTTTCTTTATTTATCATTGTTTTCATTACATTTCGACTTCCTTGATGGATTTCTAGACCTTATTTACACCCTAACCTCACCCTTGCACCCTAGCTAACCCCACTTTCCCCTCCCTTACCCTCACCCTCCCTCACCCTAGTCTAGCCTCCCTTACCACCCTCTCTCTGCCTCCTTATGTATCAGGTTACCGACAAACACGTACTAACCACCCAATGAGAAAGACCTTTGTGTGGTTGGAATGTTGTGGTGGTGGTGGTGGTGGTGGTGATGGTGGTGGTGGTGGTGGTGATGGTGATGGAGGGTAATGGTAATGGTGATGGTGATGGTTGTAGCGCTGGCTCTGTGTGGTAGAGAGAGAGAGAGAAAGAGAGAGAGAGAGCGTAATGCCTCGATATGAGTAGATTGGGATGATGGCAGTGCCTACCTCTCTTGCTATTATCTCTCTCTCTCTCTCTCTCTCTCTCTCTCTCTCTCTCTCTCTCTCTCTCTCTCTCTCTCTCTCTCTCTCTCTCTCTACAGAAGCACACAAAACCTCCCCACTCTCTTTACTCTCACAATCTCATCCAGTTTCCTCTCCTCCTCTTACTCCTCTTCCTCCTGCTACTCTGATATCGTTTCCCTCCCTCACTCACTCTCTCTCTCTCTCTCTCTCTCTCTCTCTCTCTCTCTCTCTCTCTCTCTCTCTCTCTCTCTCTCTCTCTCTCTCTCTCTCTCTCTCTCTCTCTCTGTTCCTATATCCTCTACTTTGGCCCCAACTGAGTACAAGGACACAAGGACTGAATGGAGGAGTCGCCTCACTTGTTCCAACGCTGTAATGTGTTCTGAAAGACTGATAAACCTTCATATGCAGCAGGACGAGGGGAAGGGGAAGGGGAAGAGGGAAGGGGAAGGGGGAAGGGGAAGAGGAAGGGGGAGGGGGAGGGAAGAGGGAAGGGGAAAGGTAGTCAGAAGCACGGAATGAAGGAATGAATGCATGAATGAAAGGCAACCAACGTGGAAGTGAAGGTCAAGTGAATGTGGAAGACTGTAAGTGAATGAGAGAGATGTGGGGTGATGCAGAGAGAGAGAGAGAGAGAGAGGGTTGGCTATACGAAAAGGGGGAGAGTTTAGTGAATGAAAAGGGAAGTAAGTGAATAAGGATTAGGATGAATGCACTGGTGAATGACAGCCGTGTAATCTGTGAGTATGGAGGAGGAGGAGGAGGAGGAGGAGGAAGCTGCTTCTGAGTGAGTGGAGGAAAAAAAAAAAAGAGCAAGAAGAGAGAAAGAGAGAGAGAGATTTGCATGTTTCTCATTAGCTTCCGTATCATCAAGACCATGTGTGTGTGTGTGTGTGTGTGTGTGTGTGTGTGTGTGTGTGTGTGTGTGTACATGTGTCTGTGTACATACATGCTTCAAGGAAATGTTTGTCAAGAGCATAAAAAAAGAAAGAATAAACTGTGCAAACCGAGGAAGAATTAGCAAGAGAAGGAACAAAAGATAGAAATGAACTGTTTGTGAGAGAGAGAGAGAGAGAGAGAGAGAGAGAGAGAGAGAGAGAGAGAGGGAGAGAGAGAGAGAGAGAAGTAATAGTGTGCATGTGTCCGCTTGTGCATGAGAGAGGGAGGGAGGCAGGGAAGGAGAGCCAGAGAGGGAGGGAGAGAGAGAGAGAGAGGGAGGGAGGGAGGCAGGCTTGTGAACGTGCTTGTTTGTGCTTGTTTCGTGTTTGCATGAACCTCGATTCCGCCCGCGGTTTCTCCTTGTATTTCACGCCCGTTTTTCTTTCCCCTTCCCGTGACGATTCAACCACAGCCATTTCAAACACCGCAAGCATACCAAAACACACACACACACACACACACACACACACACACACACACACACACACACACACACACACACACACACACACACACACACATACACACACACAAACGTCACTCGTGTCAACACATACAAACAATATATCGTCGTGGATGCTAAGTTTAGATACGATTAGATTCCATTTCCTTGTATACATAATGAGATCGAAATACACACAGGAAATACCATTACTATCAGGCTAATGGCGAGGGAGAGAGAGAGAGGAAGAGAGGGAGAGAGAGGAAGGGAGAGAGAAAAGTGGAGCTGCTCTTAAGTGGAGTAGATTATAAGTCAAATAAACTTGCAGGAAGGGGCGTGAAGAGGTTAGAAGCGAAAAGTTTAGTGTTGTTTAAGTGTGTGCAAAGTGGGCGTGTGGTAATGTGTCTTAATGTGTGGTATTGACGGTGTGGGTGGTGGTGAGGGCGTGGTACAGGTGTTTGGTGCTAGGGGAGGAAATACATGTGTGTGTGTGTGTGTGTGTGTGGTTTGTTTTTATTATTTGTAATTGAATATGTCCTATGTATTTTCTTTCTCTCTGTTAGGATAGCAGACTTGACGGCCTCAAGGATACACACACACACACACACACACACACACACACACACACACACACACACATTCACACTCACACTCACATACTCAAATTTCTGTTTTCTTTATAAATATAGACATGATTAGAGATTAAAGAAAAATAACCAAACTCTCACAGCTGGTAATCCTCACAAGCAACTTACACACGCACACACACACACACACACACACACACACACACACACACACACACACACACACACACACACACACACACAGACACACACACACACACACACACACACCAGGGCTGTATCGATAAGCGTTTCCTAAGAGGCCTCGACACCCTGCTCCCTTTTCGTTGCACTTTGAGTCTGCATGCGAGGCGGGAGTCAACGGTAAATCTTGTACCACATCGGCTAAGGAAACTTTTCACCGCCACCACCAATTGTTCTTGAATTTCTGATGGCGTTTGCATACAGGAGGAGGAGGAGGAGGGTCATCAGAAACTGCTGCACGTGACTTGTTAAGTGCGTTGCAATATCTGAAGTGAAAGGTGCATGTATGTGTATGTATGTATGTATGTATGTATATATGTATGTATGTGTGTAGCATGAAGCAACACATTACTAATAGAGAGAATAGAGATAGAGAGAGGACAGCTACACACACTGCACTACACTATCTCTAATTTGTAGTAGTAGAGAGAGAGAGGGTGAGAGAGAGAGAGAGAGTGGGTGGAAGGCCCTCACACAACCTCACTCCCCCTTGCTCCTGTGTCCTCCAGTCATTCTGTGTTTCTGAGGCGGGCAAATACGTGGCTTCGTCCTGCCCATAGAAGTCCTTTGATCTCGTGTGTGTGTGTGTCGGTGATTCCCAGTTGAGGCTGAATTGAAGGGGGAAGGAGAGGAAATAGGAAAGGCGAAGAGGAAACAGTGGGTGGCCAGAGAGAGAGAGAGAGAGAGAGAGAGAGAGAGAGAGAGAGAGAGAGAGAGAGAGTTGGCAAAGTTTACTAAAGAATGCAGAGAGAGGTAAAAAAAAAAAGCACAGACAAGGGGATAGAGTTTAAGAAAAGGACTTCGCTTTGAATGCAAGAAAATGAAAGGAAAGAAAAATTAACATAAGTTCTGAACAAAATGAATAAAAAAAAAAATACAAGAGAATGAACGAAAAAAAAATTAGTCAACAAATATAAATAAAACAAAACAATACGAAGAGAAATAAAAACGTAACAACACACAAAATAGAATAAATAGACGAAGTGGAAAAGAAAATTAAGTGCGTGATGAGGGGAGTGAGAGGGAAAACTCAAGTCCCTGTCCCTTAAATCAGAGGGGAGATGTGGACTCCCCTCGGCACGGAAGGGGAGGGAAAGAGGGGTGAGGGGGGGAGGCGGGTGGCCCTCTTCCGTTCTCTCCCTTATTACCTCTTTCTTCCATTATCCGAAACTGGTGATCAGAGGAGGAGGAGGAGGAGTGGGAGTGGGGGGGATTTTGGACCAAATATGAAGACTGAATTGTGATCAGATTTCTCTACTCGACCTTCTGACTTCTCACGCCTGACCTGACCACCTCTGACTTCTCTCTCTCTCTCTCTCTCTCTCTCTCTCTCTCTCTCTCTCTCTCTCTCTCTCTCTCTCTCTCTCTCTCGTTACTTTTCCTCTAGTCTTCTTCCATACCAAGTTCTCTTCCTTCTCCTCTTCCTCTTCTTACCTTTCTCCTCCTTCCAGCTCACCTTGACCCCCTCCTGACCCCTTCCTGACCCCCGCCCCTCCACTCCATCACAGGCGTCCTCCCCACCCACCTTATCGCGCCTTATCAACCTTAACTATTGTATGGGCGTCGGGTGTGAGGGAAGCTGAATACCGCATCATTATTTTTATCTCCACGCCTCACCCTCAGCGACCTCTCTCGGCCAAAATACGGGAAGAGTTAAGAGGAAAGACAAGGAGAGTGATGCTGTGGTAGGTGGAGATAAGATGTGGTAGAGGGTGAGGGGGGGAAGGCGTCCTCGCAGTGTCACCTGTCCATGTGTGACGGGATGGATGGCGGAGGGAAGGTAAGGTGATGGTGTTATCGCATTGTTATCTCCGGCGGGTGGTCAGCATGTTGGTGTTATCTTTAGTTTCAGCGAGACGGAGGGAGGGATGAGGCTTAGAGGAAGAGACACAGGATGAGATAACGCTGACAAAGAGGGACAGCACACATGAGGGAGAGAGAAAGGAACACACACACATACACATACACGTACATACACCCACACATAAACATACACATAGGTAAGCTTGGTTGGTATAGTGTGTTATTATTTAGCCTTACCTGCGGCGGGGCACACCTGGAGCTCGTAAATCAGGGGGAGTGGAAGGAATCGACAGGTTTGAGAGAATGAGGAGTGGATGGCGTGAGTGTGGAGTGTGGGAAAGGATGGGAGGGTGAGCGGAAGTGTGGAAGAGACGAACTCAAGTCAAGCGTTGTAGAAGTCTCATTAGAAAGACAAACACAGACGAAAATATGTTTACTACTACTACTACTTCTTCCTCTTCCTCTTCCTCTTCCTCTCTCTCTCTCTCTCTCACACACACACACACACACACACACACACACACACACACACACACACACACACACACACACACACACACAGGACAAGATAATGAACACAAAAACTTCACGTCTATAACCAGACTCTTTATTTTCGACGTAATTGACACTGAAGCGAAACTCTTGTCATTTCACGCCCGTTATTGCACACAAGATTACCTCCCTCACTCCCTCTCCCTCCTTCCCTCCTTTCCTTCTTCCCTCCTTCCCTCCTTTCCTCCTTCCCTCATTCCCATCATTTCTCTCCCCTTACCTGTCGAAAGCCGTCCACACTAAATGTCTCCCAAACTTCCTTCTTCCCTCACTCGCTTGGCGCCTTCCTTCTTCGTCTAGTCCCTCCCTCCTTCCCTCCATCTCTCCCTCCCTCCTTCCCTCCATCCCGTCTGGCACACAATGGGCTGCACCAGATTTATCAGGCATTAAAGAGTACGTACACAGGTCTCTTCTCTCTCTTTTTTTTCCCTCTTTTTTTTTTCTCTCTTTCACCACCACGTCTTGCTGAGCGCATCGTCCCAAATGCATGAGAGAGAGAGAGAGAGAGAGAGAGAGAGAGAGAGACTAAAAATAATGAGGTTCCCCACTTCCCCTTCGCCCTGTATGCTAAACAAGAGCCTCACGTGCTTTTTACGTGTTTAAGTCTCCGTGCACTGGAGGGGGAAGGGAGGGGGCCGGGGGTTGGGGGGGTGAGGGGGGCGGGGCACGTGCCAGGGACGAGGACGAGGTAGATAAGTAGTGAGGAACAATGAAAGAGAAGGGAAGAGAAGCAGATAAAGGAGAGGAACTAATGAAAGAGGCTGAAGGAGGGAGGGAGGGAGGGACACACACACACACACACACACACACACACACACACACACACAGACTAAAGACGCGATTACGCTCATGACGTGTGATGCCAAATATTTACAAGCATTTAATTATGTATCCACTCCTCCTCCTTCTCCTCCTCCTCCTCCTCCTCCTCCTCCTCCTCCTCCTCCTCCTCCTCCTCCTCCTCCTCCGCCCTCATGAACTGAGCTCAAGAGATAAACTGTTTACCTGAAGAGGAAGAAACGCCGACGAAGAGCCAAAGAAGAGGAGGTGGAGGAGGAGGAAGAGGAAGAGAAGGAGGAGGAGGAGGAGGTAAAAAGAACAGTGAAAGGAGTAAATAGAATAAAGACGAATAGTTTTTGTGGTACCGCCAAGGAACGAAAGCGATAGAGAGAGAGAGAGAGAGAGAGAGAGAGAGAGAGAGAGAGAGTATAAATAGAACACCCTGGCTTCCGGCAAAACCAGTGTGTGATGTGTATTTAGGGAACTCATGGATTAGAGTTTGTGTTCTAGAGAAATGAGAAAACTCTCCTCATTATTTTCTTTTTTTTTTTACTTTACTCTACTCTCTCTCTTTCTCTCTCTCTCTCTCTCTCTCTCTCTCTCTCTCTCTCTCTCTCTCTCTCTCTCTCTCTCTCTCTCTCTCTCTCTCTCATTCATTTTTTTTTTTCATCCATCGTCTCTATGAAGTAATTTTTTTTTCCTTCCTTGATGCAAATTTTCTAATCATTTTTGGGGGAATTTTTTTTTTATTGGCATGTTTTTCCTTATACGTCCTTTTATTCATTTATTATTATTTTTTTTTTTTCCTAATTACCTGCCCGTCTGTCCACCTCATTCACTAAAAAAAAAGAAGAAAAACAAACAAAAAAAACAAGCAAACAACGAAATAAAAATGATAGGAAGCAAAGCGTGAAAAAAAAAAAATCGATGAAAAGCATAAAGAAAGAAATTCAAATAAAAACAGAAAATTGGAGCGAAAAGTGGAATGACGGAGGAGGAAGAAGAAGAGGAGGAGGAGGAGGAGGAGGAAAGAAATAGAGATAGGAGGAATGGAGGAGGGAGGGAGGGAAGAACGAGTGGAAAGAAAAAGATAGCAAAGAAGGGGAGAAGGAAGATTGGGAACAGGGGATGAAGAGAGAGAGAGAGAGAGAGAGAGGAAGTAGTGTAAATAGAGAAAGGCAAGAAATAGTTGTAGAAAAGAGAGAGAGAATGTGAGGAAAGGAAATATCGAGGGAGAGAAAGAGAGAGAGAGAGAGGGAAGGGAAGGTGGAAGGAGAATGTGGAGTAATGTGGAGAGCCAGACGCCTCTTGCCACCACTCCACAAGCAAACAGTGGATCAGTAAAACAAACAATGGGGGACTAGCCTGCCACACTCCCCTCACCCCTACCACACTCCCCTCATCCCCACCACACTCCCCACACCTCCACCACACCCCTCACCCTCACCACACTCCCCTCATCCCCACCACACTCCCCTCACCCTCAACACACTCCCCTCACCCTCACCACACTCCCCTCACCCTCACCACACTCCCCTCACCCCCACCACACTCCTCCCCCCCTCACCCCACCACGTCCAAAAAGGTGACGCAGGAAAGAGAATGTTCTTCCCCGTTGCTTCTATTACTAAATTATTGTATTTTTTTATGGATTACATGTTATTGGTTTTTATTTATGATGTTCTGGAAGTTGTTAAGGAATAGCTGTATTTTTTTATTTTATGTTTTCATTACGTTACACTATATTTTTTGGAGATATTACGTTTTTTTGTTGTTATTTCTGGTTTCTTTTGGAAATTTGTATAAAAAAAACAGAAAGATGTAATTTTCATACCATTTTTCTTTCTTGATTATAATTATTTTCTACCATTACGTTTTTCTTGTATATATTAATTTTACTTGACTTTCCTTTACTTTCTCTTTACATTTCCTTGAGTAATAACAGAGGAGTGCCTGAGGGCGGCCTTCTGAACGCCTTAACCTAACATTTAACACTTCCACATAACCAAGTCTCGGTTCACCTCCACTATCACACCGCGTCGAGGGAGGCTGGCGGCTGGCATCTCTCTCCCTCTCCCTCTCCCTCTCCCTCTCCCTCTCCATCTCCCTCCCCTGTCAAGCCGCCCCTCACCCTATATTTCCCTTCCACGCCTTATCACACCCTACAACCCATGCCATTTCCGCCCGTGGCTGTTCCATTCACTTTGTATCGTTCTCTCTCGCTCTGTTTTTCATGCCCTTTCCCTCCCCTGTCTATACACCCTGCCTCCCCCTGCCTCCCTGTATCCCTCTCTCCCCCTGCCGCCACTTCTCACCGTGAACTCAGGTAACGAATCGTATTTAAGTGTAAAATGAATGAAAAGGTTTGGGCCAGATGTTACTTTTTGGGGTGAAATGTGTGGGTGGGTGTTTGTGTGCGTGTGAGAGAGAGAGAGAGAGAGAGAGAGAGAGAGAGATGGGGCTATGTTGAATAAGAGGTGTGACGAGGAGGAAAATGAAGAACTTATACAAATATGGATAATTGATCAGTGATGGTTCAGAGATTTCAGTAAAACCACAAAAAAATATAAGAGTAGAAACATGACTGAATAAATATAAGGAATCAAAAATTAAGCGAGACGGATTTATATAGTGTTAGGCGTGTAGATTGAACCTTAAGAATCTATTGAAATAAAGGGATCCAACACTCTTATAGGAAATCCAATGCCACTCCTACAACACGCCCGATGCTATTTTATCTGCTTGGCGTTGATTGCAAAATGTTTATATATATGGATTTTTCACGGTTTTGCTATTATTATTATTATGATGATTATTTTCATTATTATTGTTGTTGTTGTTTCGTCCACAAACTGTTTTTCAAAGCGTAAAATCTTATTAAACTTTCTCATCTTTATATGTAAAAATTCCTTCGATTCTGTATGCAAATCACAAGAGAGAAAAAATTTTATTCGGAAATATTGAAATTAAAGTAAAGACGCTTCGGTGAATTTAATTTATTCTCAAGAAAAATTAAACTTTGGATTATTTCTTCGTTTTCTCTTTTTCCTTCGTCAAGCTAATGTGTCTCTTTCAGCTTGTTAGGACGGCGGGGTGAGGCGGGGCGGGGCGTCACTAAGGGTCTGGGAGCTTTCAAGGCACCCCTCCTAAGTGACCCCAGCTTGACCTGACCTCACTCTTCATGCGGCGGCACAGCTGGGGTGGGAGTGTGGGAAAACAAGTCCTGGGGGGGAGGGGAAGGGGAGTGATGTATGGTTGAGCGAGGGGACACAAACACAACGGCCTGAGTCCCCATTTGTTTGTGCGATAATGGTAGTCAGTTTCCCCTCTTTCCCCTTTTTCCCCTCGCCCTCTTTCCTCTGTTCCCCTTTCTCCTCCTCCTCCTCTTCCCTCTCCTCCTCCCCTTCTGGCTCTCTGCCACCTGATGTAAGAGTTCAAAGAGGAATAATCAAGATGTATTTATATTCGTCTCGTCGCTTAACTAACAAAGTCCTGATTATCGAAAGGAGACGTAAGACTTTGAACCTTGAATAAACTTGACTCAACGTCTTTGATATTAGGAGATTACGATGAAGTCTTGATGCTACGAATTAATGAATGTAGGAAGAAGAAAGTTAAGTCTGATTTTTTCTATCTATCTTTCGTGTTTCTAATCAAAAAGCTGAAATTTTAGCGAGACACGCGTATGGCGGGGGTGGGAGAGTGACAGGTGAGGGTACAGCTGTGTGGCGAGGAACAGCAGGGGTGAGGAGGGTGAGGTGAGGGCGTATGAGTGTATGGGGCGTGTGGGCGTGTGGAGGGAGTCATGAGAGCGGCAGCCCAATTTCCCACGCCTGTCTGGGTGATTTCTCAAGGCGTGTGGGGGAGCCAGGAACAACTGTGGCTATACACTCCCACCCACACCCCATGACCGCCCACACCCACGCCCACACCTACACACACCCATTTTTGTATTCCCAAGGCCAGTGTTGACCTAGTATAATTATCTTTCTCTTTTATACGGTATCCTGTTTGTCGTATCACACTTTCTCTTTGTTTGTTTTTGTTTGGTGTTGTTTATTGACGTGGTTTGCAGTGGTGAGGTTTTAGAAGTGGAATGTAAATTGAGTCTCTTAATAACACTGCATTCCTCTTAATTTAGTCATTTTTCCACGTTCAAGTCATGCTTTTCAGTTTGTTTCGGTGTCATAGAACATTTTTATTCATAGCTACAGGATGAGAGAGGGGAATGTATATATAGAAACCCGATAATAGCTGTATAACGAGGAAGAGAAATATGATAATTAGAAAATAAGGTAATTTAGCCTCGTAGGTAACCCGATGCGACGCTAAGAAAGGAACGGAAGGGATAGGAAAGAGAAGGAAAAGGAAAAAGGAAAAGAAAAAGTTTGTTAGTTATTTCCTCCTGTTGCTCCTCTTTTTTTTGGGGGTAGAGGGGATAAGGGGGGGGCTACCTTACCTGTGGCCAAGCTGTCACGCGCTGCCTAATTAAGAGAGAGTCACCTGTGGACAGAGAAACTTGCAAGGTACGCGAGTTTGTATTTTCCTTTGTTTACTCTCTTTATTCATTCTTTTTCTATTCCTTATTCGTACAAGTCTTTCTTCATTCCTTTCTTCCACTTCTCCCTCCTTCCTCCCTTTCGCTTTCTTTCTCTTTCTATCCGTTTTATCTTCCCCAAACCCCCTTTTTTTTGTCTTTCCTCTTCGCTTCTCCTCTCTCTCTCTCTTCTCTCTCTCTCTCTCTCTCTCTCTCTCTCTCTTTCTGTTTTGTCTCTTTCATCTCGTTTCGCCTCCTCGCACCCTGTCCTCGCCTCCCTGAGTGTCTGTGTCTTTGTGTGCGAGTTAGTCTGTCGTTTTCTGACCCTCTTTTTCCCCCACACGTTTGTTTGTATCGACGAAGCAACTGTGGTGGACTTACTTTCCCCACCACAGCATCGCAGGGAAAAAACAAAGAAAGAAAACAAGATACACAAGTAGAGTGAACTGTAACTTGCAAGCATCACCATCATCACCATCATCATCACTTTCACCAACATGACACTACTCATCATCCTCGCCTCCCCATTAAACGGCCCATTTAAAAAGAGACATATTTACGAGCAGATGCTAACACGCCCCTTGATGCCTCCTGCAGCGCCAGCACGCCTCAGGGACTGCGATGATAGTAATAGTAGTAGTAGTAGTAGTAGTAGTAGTAATAATAGTAGTAGTAGTGGTAGTAGTAGTTATTGTTGTTATAGTAAGCGGATGAGGTAGAAGAGGATCAGGAGGAGGAGGAGGATCAGAAGGGGAATATGACACCACTATTACAAGTTCCAATTTATTTTTATTCTTATGATTGCTATTTCCTGGCTTCCCCTCCCCTGCCGCGGCGGTGACTGTCTTCCTTGCAGGGGGAGGAAGAGGAGAAGGAGGGAGGGAGGGTGGCGGGGTGAGGACACGTGTGAAGGTGGTTACAGCTCCTCACCCTTGGCACCTCCTCCTCCTTCTCCTCCTCCTTCCTCCTCCCTCTTCCTCCACTACCATCATCATCATTACCACCACTCAACACCTCACCACCACCACCACCACCACTTCACAACACCTAATTATCTCATTTATCACCCAAACCATAACTAAACATGTCTCTGAGGTTATAAGATACGGAATTGAGCACAGTGGCCTTGCGTAGTTACAGTTCATTCTTCCTCCTCTTTAAACTGGTGAAGTAGAATCTAACTACATCCCATTTTCTATATCACTCGAAGCCGCTGCCTCATCAAGTAGTCATTCCGCTTAAACACACCGTGAAATGTGAAGCTTTTTTAGGGTCAAAGACTGTTTGTCTCATCAAGTTAATTTTTTGTTTTATTCCCTCTCGTAAGGCTTCAATCTCTTAATCTCCGCTGCAGTGTTAGGTCACGTGCCAATTGACGTCATGATGCAGCACCACACTGGTCCGCTGAACTTACTAACTGCATTCCTTTCCTCCTCGTCACTCTGCCCTGCCCACCACACCGTCACAAAGGCTCCAGTTGTACGATGTTAAATGTATTCCCTCCACTAACTCACTAACTCACAGCTACGTTTTCCTTGCTAATCAACATTTGGGAAACTTGAGATGAGACACGTTTTTGTTTGGCTTATTTTATTTTATTTTTTTTTTTTTTAGCTTCGTCTTAGGGTCTTTCAAGTCGTATTTTGATCCCCGCTTAAGATATGATTCTTTATGGAGGCTATAGACTTATACAGCGAGTATTTATATTTATTACATCTTTTACAACCTCATGGTCTAGCCTCAATATGCGATGACAGTTAAAAAACCTTAATCATCTTAACCATCAGATCATTAATTCTTTTCCTCCTCCTCTTCCTCCTCCTCTTCCTCTTCCTCCTCTTGGTCTTCTGTGGTGGCATTAGTATCACAACAGCACAATGACATTCTCGTATTACAGTTTACCACAAGCATTGCATCCCATCCGCCCTTCCCTGCCCTTCAGTCCCTTCCCAGCTGGACATGTTCTGCTCTCACGGCTCTCGAGGCTCTCATGGTCCGTAGGGAGGAATCTGAGGCATGTGTGGTCGATTAGCGCCCTTTGTCACACCATCACGGCCACACCAGCACCTCTCATACCCTGCGTCCCCTCCCGCCTGCCTCCTCCTTGCTCTTTGGTGCTCTAAGGGGCGGCGGTGAGGATGCTCTACGCCAAGCTCAGCCCCGCTTCAAGGCCTGGGAATGTCGCGAGGGGCTTCAGTTCGTGGGTGTGACTCGTGGGGTTTAGAGATAACGCCCCTTGACGCCTCTCCGCTTCCTATTCGATGAGGTAGTGTTATGTTTTGTGTGGTGGCCGAGGCTGAAGGGAGGAAGGAGGTGGTGGTGGTGGTGGTGGTGGCCTAGACTAGAAGGAGGTTTGGTGGTTTTCGTCTTATTTGTTGGCGAGGAATTTGATGCGGAAGGTATTATATTAAGTGTTGAGGACACGTCGCGCTGCGGTTTTGGCTTCGTGGTGATATTGCTGCTTTGTGTGGCCATTTGCATCCTTGTCTCTCCTCTCCTTTCTCTCTCCTCTTTCCTCCTTCTTCCTCCTTCCTCCTCGTGGTCTTCCCTTGAGGCGTGTTCAGGACATTAGTATGATGGGTAAGTCAGTTCCTTCAGTCCTTCGCTTTCTTATGGGTTTCCATCACCGTTTCCCTCCAATTTCTTCCTCCCACTTCAGTTCCTTCCTCCCCTCCACTGTCCACTCCTATAAAATGTGAGAGGTCGGGAAAGAGAAGAAGGAGGAGGAGTAGGAGGAGGAATCTCTTCACTCTCTATTGTTGGCGTGGAGGGAGGCAAGGCAAGGCAAGGCAGAGAGTTAGAGTGAGAGGAGGAGGAAATGAAGGAGAGGGAAGGAAGAATGGTGGGTGGCTCATGAGAGGTTGAAGGAGAGGAAAACTGTGGCACTGCATTATATTTCCCTCCCACGCCTTGCTGCTGCTGCTGCTGTTGCTGCATTCCCGAGTTTATGGTCCAGGCGGTAACTTTACGATGTGTTGAGTGGCAGCATCTTGCCCCTTACCCCCCAGCCTCCCCCCCGCACGCCCCGTTACAGCCTGGAGTGCCTGGGCTTTGGTGTTCATCCTGTGGTCAGCCTGAGGGCGGCGCTGGTGGGGAGGAGCACCAGGGGACCCCAGCCGCGGCCGCCACTTCCGGCAGACGAGACAGTGAAGGCCGCCAGACCCTCCCGGCACCTGCGTCACCCCCACCCCCGCCCCACCCCCGCCCCACCCATCCACTCAAGACTCTGTTTCTCTCGCGCCTCAAAATACCCGGCGGAGCAGTGTGGCGGTTGACACACACACACACACACACACACACACACACACACACACACACACCTGTGAAATCAACTCGGCGCGTACACGCACCGCTGGGAGTGCCTCGCGAGACTCGACAAGCAACACTAATAAGTTACTCCACCGTATCGAATTGCAAGTGTTTGGGCCGCCGCCGGGAGGCGACAGACGGGTCAGGTGACGGGTGACGGGAAGCAGCGGACGTCGCCCGTCACTGCCGCCGCTGACAGAGACGCACCGACTCGTTCGCTCACACTGTCTCTGGTGCGCCGCCTCGCCCCTCCCTCAGGGGGAGGACGCAGACGCTGGCGGCATTTTGCTTTACATTTTTGCTCGTCGCCTTCCTTGGCTGCAGCTCAGGTTCCCAGAGTGTGGTGCTTAGCAAGGCCTTCCTGTGTTGTGGTGTGGTGTGGTGTGAGTGGCAGGAGCCGTTCGTCGCCCACGCAGGATGCCAAGTCACTCCTACAGCGTCAGCAGGACCCCCACGGGCCCCGGGGTTAGTGTGCGGGCCGCTGGCCGGCGCCTGAGGACAAACACAGCAGTGTTGGTCGTCCACACCTCGCCAGCTGCCTACACTGCCTCCCTGTTGGCTCTTCTTGTTCTCCCGTCTGTTCCTCTCGTCTCACGCCTCTTGCCTCCCTCACTCTCTCCTCCACATTTGCTTTACGCTTTTTCTTTCTCTTCGCTCTTTTCATCTTCGGCGACGGCATCATCCCCTCCCTTGGCTCCGGGCTTATCTAGGGACAACGTATGGGCTGTGTGTGTGTGTGTGTGTGTGTGTGTGTGTGTGTGTGTGTGTGTGTGTGTGTGTGTGGCATGACCTACCACGCATATATTCCTTCCCCCGCCGCTGATAAATGGAACAGTGGCACGTAGAATGGAATCAGAGCAGCTCGTGTTTCATGGCGGGTGGGAAGCATCAGGGTTTGTGGGAAGCGTCTGGTAAGGATGAGCGAGAGGAAGAGGCTTACGGTGAAAACAAAAGGAAGATGGAGTTGAGTGAGTAGGATTTCAAGTGATGGAAGAGGAGGAGGAGGAGGAAGAGGCAGCCTAAAAGAAGCCACTATCCCCTTGACGAGCCATGACAGCCTTGGGGAAGACACGGGCGGGGGCGCTGAAGGAGGAGGAGTGATGGAGGGAGACAGAAAGGATTAACTTCTCCATATTGTTTGAAGTTGTCATTGAAGACGTCGATGAAGGGGAAAGGCGAGGATGAAGGTTCTTAGAGGGGAGGGAAAGAAAAGGAATAAGAGAGAGAGAGAGAGAGAGAGAGAGAGAGAGAGAGAGAGAGAGCTGCTACGCCACTGACAAGGGAACGATGCTGCTGATAGAGGTGGAGGGGGGCATGGAGGGGCCTTTGGAGTGGTAGGAGGGGGTGGAGGACCAGGGACGAGGCTGGGATGTTATTTAAATGACAATAAAACACACACACGCAATCGCACTCCCTCTCCCTGACCCTCCCTCTCCCTCTCTCCCTTGTACTGGTGGTTGCAACACTTTATACTTTGATGTCTGCCTTGTTTTCACTGCAGCGAATTGTAACTTTTTACATATGCATCCCTGGCTTTATTAATTGGGCAAAATAGTGCTATACTCTACTACTCTTTTCACCATAAACAAAACTACAACACAACACAATACAATACAACAGGCGCCTCCTACTCTACCCTACTCTATACCTTCAATATTTTTTTTTTCCCTTAGAGGCGTCCGGGAAACAGTTCTTCCATAATAGAAAAGAAAGGGAGTTGGATTCATAGCTAGAAAACCCTTCTTGATGGAACAGAAGAGAAGTGTCGACGATGTGATTCAGTCTGGCTTCTCTCCCAGAACATTTTAATGGGATTGGGCCAAGTAAAGTATTCTGGAGAGAGAGAGAGAGAGAGAGAGAGAGGGAGAGAGAGGGTTAGGGTAAGGTGAGACGGGAGAGAAGTAGGAATTAGGACGTATTTCTGAATGGAATATCCACATTGAAAAGGAGCTTGAGTCGAGGAGGAGGAAGAGGAGGAGGAGAAGAAGGAAGAGGGGAAAGAATAGGAAAGGAGAGGCGTCAGAAGAACCAGAATTCCATATTAATGATTACGGCAGCTCGAAATGAAACCTAAAATGGAGAAGGGGAACGTTGCGAAATGAAAAAAGAGAGAGAGAGAGAGAGAGAGAGAGTAAAGTTCGATGCTCAATTACAAAACTCACACACGCTGGATTTCGCTTCTGGGATTAACAGTTCAACTAATGGACTGACTGTCGATAAATCCTAAACCTTCTGAATATTAATCCTTCGCTTCGCTTGTACGCTGGGATTTCACGGGTTAAAATAGAGTGGCTGTTGTTGGAGCCGAGAGCCTTAGCGAGGTGATGGGAACACAAGGGCCGCGACACCTGTGTTATCTCGCGCAGGTAAGCAGATTAAAGGTGACAACGGAGGGCTAGGTGTTGGTGGGTGTTGGTGGTGTGTGGGTGGGTGTGTGTGGGTGTGTAGGCCTCTGTTATTTTCCTTCTCTCCTTCCATCCCTGTTTATCTTTCACCTCGACACACACACACACGCACACACACACACACACCACACACACACACACACGCACACACTCAAATCCCTGAACGCTACTCAACCACCAAACATTTAAAGTCTTCCTCGTTCAACTGAAAAGTTTGGCCACACCCTTACCCCCCTCCTCCTCCTCCTCCTCCTCCTCCTCCTCCTCCTCCTCCTCCTCCTCCTCCTCCTCCTCCTCCTCCTCCTCCTCCGCTGCAGCCTCCAGAAGTCCCTATCAGCAGAGACCCAAAAATTGTGTTTGTATATTTTATTTTATTTTTTTTTGCACCAACATCGTCATTTTGAATCGACAACTCAGAAAACTTACTTTACTTCATAAACACACACACACACACACACACACACACACACACACACACACACACACACACACACACACACACACACATACACACACTATAATGTATGTATGTGTGTATGTGTACCTTTTGTTTCCGAATCGCGCTGCTTAATATGTTCATGATGTGTGTGTGTATGTGTGTGTGTGTGTATGTATGTATGTGTGTATGTGTGTGTGTGTGTGTATGTGTGTGTGTGTGTGTGTGTGTGCGTGTATGTGGGCGTGTGGGCGTAGGGACTCCCCATAGGTATTAAATCGCCTCACTACCTCACCGCCGAGAGCACAACAGAGAGATAAATGCCCTTAATAATGTTTCTGAAAGTCGTGAATCGTCTCTATAACCTTAACTGTCTCTCTCTCTCTCTCTCTCTCTCTCTCTCTCTCTCTCTCTCTCTCTCTCTCTCTCTCTCTCTCTCTCTCTCTCTCTCTCTCTCTCTCTCTCTTCTTTTCTGTCTCCTTTTTCATTTTATCTCATTCTGGTCTTATTTTTGCCTTTTTTCGCTTCCTTTCACTAGCTCTTTCTCTTCCTCCTCTTTTATTCGGTCTACATTCCTCCACTATTTACTCCTCCTCCTCCTCCTCCTCCTCCTCCTCCTCCTCCTCCTCCTCCTCCTCCTCCTCCTCCTGCTGGGTGAGGTCAGAAGCTCTTGTCTTGTTTATCTGTGGTTGGTGGTTCCTGCTGTCACCAATGTTTGTCCTGCTGTCCTCGTGGCCTCGTCCACTTGTAGAGAGGACAGCTTCCCCTCACCTCCCCTCACTTCCCCTCTCTTTCCCCTTGCTTTCCCCTCATCATTCCCAGTCGTTGGCGATGATGGGCGTGAAAGGGATGTGAAGGGTATTCTCTCTCTCTCTCTCTCTCTCTCTCTCTCTCTCTCTCTCTCTCTCTCTCTCTCTCTGTCTCTGTCTCTGTCTCTCTCTCTCTCTCTGTCTCTGTATTCGCTATGGACGCAGCTGTTTCGTACGCTTCACGCTCTTTTGTTTTTCTCTCCGCCCTCGTGAACTTTGACCTGACACGTGGCACGCACTTCCTGCCTCACGCCCCCTGCCTCGCCCGCTGCTGGAGGGAGGAAAGAGGAAAGAGGAAACAAGAGTAAGTGTGTGAGTGGTTAACAGAACTCCGTTACCTCTCCTCTTGTTTTCCTTCCTCACAAGTTTCATCTTCCTCTCCCTCTGTTTCTCTCTCTTTCTCTCTCTCTCTATCTCTCTCCCTCGCCCTTCTGCACGTTCCCTGCCTCGCTTGTTTCTGGAAGGAGGGACGAAGGGAAACGAAGAGGAAAGGAAGAGGGGGACCAAAATGAAAGGCTGCACAACTCTATTCTCTCTTTTATTTTCCTGCTTTCTCTATATTTTATTATTGTCCTTAGCTGCCCAACAGGTAAGATTTGTTTGTGTCCTCCTCCTCCTCCTCCTCCTCCTCCTCCTCCTCCTCCTCCCACACAGTAGACGACCTTCCTCTGCTTGCCGGCTTTAGGGGGGAGGGGAGAGGGGAGGGTGCCACTAGTCTCTGCAAAATAAATGTTGTTTGTAAACAGGTTTCAGGCGTCACCTGATTTAACAAGAGACGCGGCGGACTGTCACCTAACTCCGCCTCACCGCTGTTTTTGGCGTCCCCTGGCGACCCCTTGACTAAGATAGGGGGCGCCACTCCCTAACCTTCCCCCTCCCCCCCCTCTACCACACACACATGCGCTGCACGTCACATCTGACTTCTCCAAACCCGCCGGCAAACTTACGATGAGGAAGAAATAAATGAAAATATAAAAAAAATATATATATAAAGAAAAAAGATAGCATTGAATGGCTCACGAAGACTTCTAATTAATGGCTTGAAATTAAATGGGAACAGATGAATGAAGATGAAAGTAAAAGTTTTGTATTTTTGTGCCTCAGTAATGGTTGGGGTGGTGCTGCAGGGCCTTGAGGGGGGGTGGGGGGGCAGGGGGGCGCGTCTCCCCCTGCCCGTGTGGTTTGTTGACGTGTTATCAGTAGTGCAGACCTGAATTTTAACACGAAAATTTCAGATCGAGTGTTGCAGAGGAAAGGAGGGAGGGAGGGAAGGAAAGGCAAGAGGTACGCCTGAAGGAGAGAGGAAGAAGAAAGAGGAGAAATTGAATCCCAATATTGCTGTAAAAAAAATAATAGAATCTTGGATATTTCCACTCTAAGTCTTTGAACACAGCCAGACCATTAAGAGGAGACGACTTTCAGAAACGAACCCAGTTATTTTTGTTGATGAATCTTCCCGATGACGTCACAGTATACCAGGGCGGCTCAGGTCACCTCCTCCTCCCGCCCTTGAAGAGATAATAGACAAGGAGGATTTTTATATCGCCTCCCTTACTCTCATGAATTCTGGGTACGTTGTGTCCCATTGTTGACGTTTCGGTACATTATGTCTTGTGTCTCAGCGTTGAGGTCCATTACGTCCCCAGTTCACCTCGTTTGTCTTAAGTCTCTTGACGTGGCTTTTCTGCAACGAATCGTGACTGGAAAGTATCACCCACAGGACGTACCCACTGCAAGACGCATTATAAAAGGGATATTCTCAGTGTAATATCTAGAGAGGAATGACAACTCCTGACGTGAAAATTAATGGACAGAAAAAATAACATGAGGATTAGGACTCGAGGTCTATAGAAGTGACACGTTACACAGACACACACAAGGGTCCTTTCTACCCGACGGACCCAAGTGTAGCCCCAAACCAAGGTCAGAACAGACTTGCCGTGACCCAATCCATCAGTGACCAACCGCAAAATGACCTTGTGTACCCCTAACATCCCCTACAACTCCAGTTAGGAACGAGGGGGTTTCTGATTTAGGTAGAGTGTACTGGATGGTGATTGGGTGTGTGGGGGTAAGGGGGGGAGGGGGGATTAGGGCGCTCTTTCAAAAATTCCAATCAAGCTGCCTCCCAATAGCGTGCACTAATAGACGATTCAGTATATTCAACCAACATTCAGGATACAAATTCTTCTGTGTTTTTTCATCTGCAGACTATGATAACCTTCCCTTCTTCTCCCCCTCCGACGCGCTTCCCCTCGCTCTTCCCTTCCCCTTCAGCCTCGTGGTGGGGGAGGGGAGGGAGGAAATGCCAGGCTGTCCGTGTATATATTACCTGCTCTGTGTATCTCGTCCTTTTTTTTTTTAGTATTGTTTTTCTTTTTGTTTTGTTTTTACCTGTGGGAGTAAATGATATAGGAGAGCGAGTGAAATGTAACAGGTAATGGAGGAGGAGGAGGAGGAGGAGGAAGAGGAAGAGGAGGAGGAAGATAGGTGCTTTGTAAGAGCGACAGACTAGACACATAGCGGAAACTATCTCTGCCTTCTCTTCCTTCTTCCTCCTTCCTCCTTCCTTCCTTCCTCCTCCTCCTCTTCCTCTTCGTTTTCCCAAGAGGCTTTCCTGCTGCTGTCCGATGATTCCCTGGTTCCCTCCTCCTCCTCCTCCTGTCCTTCCTTTCCTCTTCCCTTGTCATTCTCCCTCTGCGCCCTTTCCATCCTACATCACTGAATATTTTTCTCAGCTACCTCTCTCTCTCTCTCTCTCTCTCTCTCTCTCTCTCTCTCTCTCTCTCTCTCTCTCTCTCTCTCTCTCTCTCTCTCTCTCTCTAAGCCCCTTATCTCCCCCCCCGCCCCCCCTCGCGTGTCCAAACGTCTGAAACTCAATCGGGCGCCAGCTTAAGGTGACACGACCCTGCCAGAAAGCAACCTAAATCTCACGACTTTCTGAGGTGACACAAGATGACGACCTCCCGCTGGGCCTGCTATACCTACTACGACCTACCCCTACGACCTGCCTCCTACGACCTGCTTCCTCCTGCTACCTGCCTGTCTCCTGCTATCTCTCCTTCTGTGTCGCCTCCTACTTCCTCCTTGACTGGCAGGGGATTCAAGATTTCAGTCACTCCTTCATATTTTAAACTTTTTTTTTTAAAGTTTTTTTTTTCTTGTTTTTGTGTGGTTAACTTTTTTTGAGGTGTGTTAACGATGTATTGTTTTAATGGGGGTGTTTTTCTCTTTTTCTTTTTTTTTGTCTTGTTTGTGGTGTAGTTTATGGGTGTTTTTAGGCTTTTATTTTATTAGCTCTATGTGTGTGTGTGTGTGTGTGTGTGTGTGTGTGTGTGTGTGTGTGTGTGTGTGTGTGTGTGTGTGTGTGAGAAAATGTGTGTGTGTGTGGTTGTGTGGCTGTGGTTTCCTGTCTTCCTACCCTTGTGTAACTTTATCAGGTTGGTGCTCTCTCTCTCTCTCTCTCTCTCTCTCTCTCTCTCTCTCTCTCTCTCTCTCTCTCTCTCTCTCTCTCCCTCTCTCTCCTCTCTCTCTCTCTCTCTCTCTCTCTCTCTCTCTCTCTCTCTCTCTCTCTCTCTCTCTCTCTTCCCCTTCCTCTCCTGTCTTTCATCTGTCACTGATTATTGCTTTTCGTTGCACGTTCGTCTTCTGTTTAATTATTCCTTGCGTGAGAGACAGATGTGAGGGTGTCCCGTTTTCTTTCACTGTTGCATTTGTCTCATCTTCTCCTCTTCCTCCTCCTTCTTCTTCTTCTTCTTCTTCTTCTTCTTCTTCTTCTTCTTCTTCTCTCGTTTTTTATCTCCCGTGTATCTTGGGGCTTGAGGGGAAACTATTCAAAAAATGCATTCCTTCTTCTTCCTAGGGAGTCCTCGGTAGGAATTTTAGTCTATATAGCCCCTTTCCTTCCCCTCCTCCTCCTCTTCCTCCTCCTTCTCCTCCTCCTCCTCCTCCTCCTCCTCCTCCTCCTCCTCCTCCTCCTCCTCCTCTTCCCCTCGTGGCCAGCTCTCCTTTCAACACCTCGCGTCTCCCCTCACACCTTCCCTCGCCTCCCCTCGGTATATATCTTTTCTCCGTGTCCACAACTCTCTACTCAATCACTAATTTATTCGTCTTTCTGTCCTGTTTCCCCTCATAAGAAATTCCTACTTCCCTTTCATGTCTAACTTTCCCCTCTTGTTTTTTTCCCCCTTCCCTCTTTACTATACTTTCCTCCTCTTCCTCTTTATCTCCCTCTTGCCCGCCTCTTGCTAATGACAGTGTGTACTTGACGGGAAGAGACAGACGGGGAAGTGGCACTAAACACGCCAAGCAGTGCCTCGCCCGAGCGGAGTTTGGCACTGTGTCCATGAGTGCCTTGTTATGCCACGTCCTTCCGGGAGATGAGAGTGCCAGAAGGGTGACGATGAGGAGAGTCAGTGCCACAGTGCCACTCCCTGATGTCACCTGCTAGAGTGTTTGTTCCCTTCTTGGCTTGGGTGTTGATGTGTGGTGTGGTGTGGTGTGATGTGGTGTGGTGTTGTGTTACCTGTGTGTGGTGTTGGCACTATTGGCATTGTCCTTGTCTTCTTCTTTTTCTCAGTGTTAAGAAAATATGAGGTTTTATTTCTCTCTCTTTTTCTTTTTCTCTCTTATTTAAGTTGTATTTATTACCTTGCAGATAAAAAAGTAATGTTTTTTTTTTATATATTCTTCCCTTCTCTCCCTTCCATATGTCTTCCCTTTCCTCCCTTCCTGCTTACCTCCCTCCTTCATTAGCACCTCAATCTCTCCCTCTCTCTCTCTCTTCCTTTCTCTCTTCCTTTCTCTCTCTCTCTCTCTCTCTCTCTCTCTCTCTCTCTCTCTCTCTCTCTCTCTCTCTCTCTCTCTCTCTCTCTCTCTCTCTCTCTCTCTCTCACACACACACACACACACACACACACAAGTTTGGTACGTACACCCTGCAAGTTCTTGGATTAATAGTTTGATACAAGAAGCTCCCTGTGTGTGTGTGTGTGTGTGTGTGTGTGTGTGTGTGTGTGTGTGTGTGTGTGTGTGTAGGACATCACATAAGTACTACAAGCAACACAACACAAGAACAACTTCTAATCTGTGTTGCAACTTGTTATCATTGCTTGTGTTGCGTCTAAGTTAACGACTCTGCAACATACTATCTCACTCCTTCTCCTTCTCCTCCTCCTCCTCCTCCTCCTCCTCTTCCTTCTCTTCCTCCTCCACTATCTTCCCTCCACTCCATTACTCCTTATTACTCCCTATTTAGACTCCTCCTCTCGTTCTCTCCTCTACTTTCTAACAGCTCCACTAACCTCCTTCCTCCTCCTCCATCTCTTCCACTACCTCTCCCTCCACTCCCCTTCCACTCCCCATCACTCCATCTCCTTCCTCTACCCCTTCATCCAGTAACTCCACCACTACATCTCCGTCATTCACCCATTCATTCATCACCCCCCCCACCCATTACCTTACCTCCCTCCCCCCCCTTTCTCTCCATTCTGAATATGCATGGAGGAAATTCTTGACGAGCCGCGTAAAACTTTATAATGAAAGTTTTGTCATAACCTGAAGAGAGAGAGAGAGAGAGAGAGAGAGAGAGAGAGAGAGAGAGAGAGAGAGAGAGAGAGAGAGAGAAGAAGAAGAGAAAAAAAAAAGTTGATTATGAAGGTTGCAGCAAATTTGATTGAAATTAAAAAGTTAACACAAGCAGAGGATGTGGCCCCCCCCTCACCCCCCCTCCAAAAAAAAAAAGATGTTAATTTTGTGAACACCGGTATGATATTTTTATGACCCTGTCCTGCCTGACCTTGTAAATTGAAGTGACGCGACGCTCAGAGAACATTTGTAGTTAAAACAGAAAATATGAATTACTTTTTCCATTGACCATTTTATTTGACACGTGTAACGGTGACCTTCTGTAACCTGGGATACAATAGCAGCGTGACCTGTTATATCGGTGACCTGCTGCATCACTATGACCTCAATAACGTAATATAATTTTCTTCCCTAAATAAGGAATCAATCAACGAAACCTTTGAAGTCTTCCAATACAGATTAACCAGTACACGCTGCCCCCTTACCCCCTTCTAAGCCCCCTGCCCCCCCTTTTGCCCCCCTTTGCCCCCCTATCCCCCTGCCACCCTGCCACCAGCTCACCCCTGCCAGAGTATAACATTGTCGTATTTGGTGAAGAGTATAATTTGCCGCTGCTGCTCGCGACATATTTGGCAAAACCATCAATTATATATATTGAGAATGATGAGCCGACTTAGGGAGACCGACAGCTGATGGCGGCTAAGTAGAAGTCGTGTGGGCGTGGGCGTGGGTTATGGGGGGGCGGGCGTGGGTAGGTGTGCGCAGGTGTGGAAGAGGATACAGAGGAGGTGAATGAGGGAAGGGGAGGGTGAAATTAAATGGAATGGGATGGTGTAGAGTGTGATGTGATGATGGGGGGGGGATATGAAGTAGGAAGGACGATGGGGCGCCACAGAATTAACGGGGAAGGGAAGGGAAGGGAGGTGAGGGGAATGAGGGAAGGTAAAGGGCTTGGAGCGTCAGGTGTCTGGTTTCTAGTTTATTAATTAATTTTCGGGCTTGTTGCAAATTACCGTGGATGGGGCGAAGGTAGGGGAAGGTGAGTGAAGGGAGAGAGAAAATGAGGGGAAACTGCGGGTGTGAGGAGAGGGAAATTTACGAAAAGTGCGCAGCGAGATGATGATCGGGCAAGGCAAAGCAGGGAAGGGGAAAAAAGAATGAGGGGAATGAGATACCCTTGATAAATATGAGATGAGGGAACATAAGGTAGAGAGGCTTGGAAGCTAACTAGGGTATCTATATATAAAGAAAAATAAAGAAAGTAGGTCAGAGGTTGAATTGAGAGAGAGAGAGAGAGAGAGAGAGAGATTATGCATATCCTTTCCCAATCCCTTTTTTCAGCACTAAGAAATAACACAATTCTACCCTTTAAATTCCCTTCACACCCTTCCTTCCCTCCCTTCCTTCCTTCCTCCCTTCCCTTCCTTCAGCCCTTCAGAATACACGAGGTCCTAGTTGTGTATTTTTAATTTATATACGAGTGTGTAGGATTCATGAGGCATCCTATCCATCCTATCATCCTATCCTTCGTTTCATTAGTTATGTATCGTTAGGGTGGAGGGAACAGGATGTGTGTGTGTGTGTGTGTGTGTGCTCAACCCGCGTGATTTATCGTGAGGTGGGGAGATGGATGGGTGTGGGGCGAGCCTGTGTGTGTGTGTGTGTGTGTGTGTGTGTGTGTGTGTGTGTGTGTGTGTGTGTGTGTCTATAATCCCTCGTGTTTCTTAAATCGCCTTATGAAAAAACACGACGATACACAGAGGGGAGAGAGAGAGAGAGGGTTGTTAGAGAGAGAGACAGAGAGAGAGAGAAGGGGTGGGCCATATCAAATAATTATGTAACAGGAGAGGGAGAGAGAGCGAGACAAACAAAAACAAGAACAAAACAAGAGGAAGGGAAAGAGAGGGGGAAAAAAATATTACAGGGGACTGGGAGGGGAAAAAAACCTTTGATTCATAGATGTACAACGTTAATGGGGAAACAACGCTAGCCATTAAAGGGGAAAACAGGAAAACTTAAGAAATAAATGGGAAAGTGCAAGGCGTAAAGGGAGGGATGGGAAGGAAATCGCTCTCTTTCTCTCTCACTTTCTCTCTCCCTCTCGTCTAGTAACAGAACATTTCTTTCAATTCATCCTCCATTTTTTTTCACTCTTCCTTTTCATTCTCCATTTTTCCTTGCATTCTCTTCTCTCTACGTCCTCTCTCTCTCTCTCTCTCTCTCCTCCTCCTCCTCCTTTCCCCTTGCTCTAAATCTCTCCTTTCCCCTCACTCCTCTCAATATCCACTCTCTCCCCTCTATCCAATCCTTACTCTCCTCTACTTCCAATCTCTTCTGTACCCCTTATCTAACCCTCTCTTCCTCCCCTCACTGTATCTCTCATCCCCTCCCCTCTCCTCCCCTCTCCTCCCCTCACTTCCCCTCACCCTCCATGAAGGTCAGTCTTGCACCATAATTTAGCCACAATAATGAGGACTGAGGGTGATAATGAGGGGAGTTAATGAGGGGTTAGATAGACTCCCTCATTCCTGCACTCACTCATTGCTTGACTCTTTTTTTTTCCTCCTTCAATAGACCTTTTCTCTCTATTTGTATTTTTTTTCTTTTGTGTCTATCTGGTTTCTCTCTCTTTCTTTCTCTTTTTTTTTCTTTCTTTTTCTCTCATTGAAAAAAAAAATAAATAAAAGTGGAAGGAATTAATATTGGTCAGTGTTTTTTTTTTTCTTCATATATGGTAAAGGAAGTGATTTCTTTACCTCCTCCTCCTCCTCCTCCTTCTCCTCCTCCTCCTCCTCCTCCTCCTCCTCCTCCTCCTCCTCCTCCTCCTTCTCCTCCTCCTCCTCTAGGTAGGTGGGAGGGAAATTGACCTACGGAGAGACTGATTGGAGGGAGAGAGGGATGGAGCAAAAATTGACGAGAAAAAGGAAGATTGAGACGTGGATGGGAAGAGAAATAGGAGAGAGAGAGAGAGAGAGAGAGAGAGAGAGAGAGAGAGAGAGAGAGGATGATCTCATGTTTCTTATATAAAGATCCTCATATGTTTGTCAGTTTCACACACACACACACACACACACACACACACACACACACACACACACACACACACACATAAATTGTATACGTTCACCATTATTTTATGCCTGACGTCAGTGGAAGTGATGTCAGCTCAGGGTTTGAAGAGACTTGATAATCATTAAAGATCACCTAATGATAGGGATTTTCTCATACCTGTCTGCCGCCTCACCTGTCTATCCCTGTCCCTATCCCTATCCCCTGTCCCTATCCCCTAACCCCCCTGTCACTTTCCAAATCCATAAGGTCGATTTTTCTGGTCACTTTTAATAGAATTTCAACCTTATTGTGGTCTAGTTGTGGGTTAACAATGTGTTGTGCCCAAAATAGTGTGCTTTGAGAGGTTACTCAATAAATTTGACACAACCTTTCCGTCTAGTCTAAGTTTTTTTTTTTTTTTTTTTTTTTTTTCCTATGAACCGAATTAGGACGGTTCGGTGATGCTTACAAGGTTCTCTCAATCATCCGAATTGGGAGGTTCGTTTATAAGGATTTTTCGTATCCGGAGTCCGGTTTGAGGCTCCCCAGGACGAAGGAATGTTGGTCTTTTTTTTATCCGATGTCCGTTTTCTACCTACAGTGTTGCGGCGTCTCGTGCATTCTTGATCATCTCTTCACTCGGTCCATTGTTGCGTTTTTCCGTGCATGCATTAGTATTATAACGTCCTTTCAGACATATTTGCTCTTTTCTTTACCTTTCTTCCTATCAAATATTCCTTGGTTCTCATTTTTTCCATCCTTTATATAACATTTTTTCCCAATTTCATCCACATTTCATTCACATTTCTACACCAAAAAAAACTTACATCGTCACTGAAAAACATTAACAGGTGCTACTTTGGCTTGTTATCTACAAGGAAAAAGTATCTACACCGTACAAGTTTTATTTTGGAATGATATCTACATAGTATAACTTATTATAACATATATATATATAACAAAGAAAATATAATTGAAATAGTTGGGTTAGTCTAACCTAACCTAACCTAACCTCTAGATCGTATACCAAAGTAGATGTTCGTTCTATTGAGTTATAATGAAATTCAATTGGAATGTAATAATAGATGTAGGAGTGTAAAGTATTATGCATTTTTTTCTAGGCAAGCAATGGTGAAATACAGTTTGATATTATAGTAATCAGGAAAATAAGGCCAGATTCGTGTTCAGCATAATCTAAAACCTCATTGTACCAATTTTCATGAGATTCGGAGGTGTGGAAATTTTCATGAAATTTTGTAGGGTACACCCTTATAATTTTTTAGATAAATCACATATTTTGAAATAACTCAAAATGTATGGGGTTTACGTAAAAAACATATAGAATATAAAAGAAAGAGCAAGAGACGTTCGTTTTATTGAGCTATACTAGAACTCATTTGGAATTTAATTATAGGTGTAGGAGTGTAAAGTATTATGTATTCATTTCTTTTATAAAATTTTAATTTTCTTCATAGGTATTTGAGTTATTGAAAAGACGATGACTTTATAAGATATACATAACCAAACTCCATAACTTTACTTCTATACAATTTTCCTTTAAGACTAATATTTACGTAGTAAAATGGGAAAACCTTTTTCGACCTCAATTCTGGTGGAATTTACGGGCCACAAAATGGAAAATCCAAATATTATAGTAAGGATAAAACTAATTCCAGATTCGTGATCAGCATGCCCGAGAACCCCTTGGTACCAAGTTTCATGAGTGGTGTTGAAACATTAACCTAACCTAACTAACGTTTCCCACCCATTTGACTTTTTGGCTGAAATCATGATATTTTGAATAACTCGAAAAGTATGAAGTTTACGTCAAAAATGTATGGAATAGTGTCCTCTTTTCCTTCCATCTTACAACTGACCTTCCTCTCCTCGTAGAACCTTCAGTTTCACTCACCTTTTCTTCACAAACAAAGTAGATTCATAACACGTAGATCGCATTATTAAGTGTAGATCCCATACCAAAGTAGATTCATGACACGTAGATAACAAGCCAAAGTAGCACCCATTAACACCCCATAAAATATAACAGCACATATTTTCTCTCATTAATTTTTCTCTCCCCTTCAGATTGTCATAAACTCATAACCTCTCTCTCCCTTCCCTCATCTCCTCACGCTAATGTTCCTTCTCTCATTACAGGTGGGTGTGAGACTACAGGTGACACACAGGTGAACAGGTGAGGTAAGTGGCAGGGGAGGGAAGGGCAGGACGATGGTAAAGAAAAAGGAATTGCAACAAGATGATGATAAGGGAACAGAGGAGGGTAGGATGGAGTTAAGGGGATCCAAGGTGACCTCATAGCGAGGGTCACAGGATCAAGTCGCCCATAAAGGGTTTGGTGGGATATATAAGGGATTAATGTACCCCAGGGACTCAGCAGGGGGCGTGGAGGGAGGGAATCCTTAGATGGACGGTTAAGAGAATGAAGGAGAGCGAAATTAAAACAAAAATCACCTGAGGGAGCTTCCTGCGTACGCCTCCTTCCCAGGTGAACGCTCCTCTCTCTCCCTCTTTATGTTTACAGCCTCTAGAGGAAACCTTCTTCCTCCTCTTCTTCCTCCCTCCTTTCCTTCTTTCCATCCTGTCCTCCCTTCCCTCCCCTTGTGAGAAGTTACGAGCAGCTTCGGAGTTTTACATGTGAGGACTGGAGAGAAGGATACAGGGGGAGGTAAGGGAAGGCAGGGGAAGGGGAAACAGACAAGGGGAAGGGGAAACAGATAAGGGGAAAGATGGAAACAGATGAAATTAGATGACAGATGCGTTGCCTAAGGTTTAGTTAGTGTTTCTATTTCGAAGAAGGACTGTGTATGTAAAATGGATGGTAGGCTCAGTGTTGCTAGGGTGTTTAGGCCTAAAAGATGGCGTGTAGAGCGAGGGAAATAGGAGGCGAGGGAAACTTGGGTCTTTCCCTTTCCCGGAATCAGTAGGTCGTCATTTTCCTGTCCAAACAGAATCTTATATGTGGAATCCAATCCTCTATCCCTTTTTTTTCCCTATTTGATTCTTTCCTTACCGTCTCTTTTAGTTTGTTTCCCATATTTTTTAACTTTTTTCCATATATTTCCACTTTAATCATTCTATTTTCCTTTCATATCTGTCTATTCCCCTTTATTCCCATCCTGTCCTGTTTCCCTGTTTCCCCTTCGTTGTGTCTTCCTCCATTTCCCTTCAAGTTTCCCCTCACTCTACCTCTCCTTTTACATAGGTTACCTGGAGGGAAGGAGGAAATGGAGGCAAACCATTGAATTTCTAAGGGTGAAATGTGAATCTTTCTCTCCCCTCATCCTCCCTCCTTCCTTCCTCTCCCTAGTACCACCAACAAGGTATACTTTCCTTCCTCTCTTTCCTCCTTCCCCTCTGTTCCCCTTACCAATTCCCCTCTTTTTCCCCTCACCCATTCCCCCTTTTATCCTCACCCATTTATATTTTTCCCCGTCACCCTTCCCCTCACCTTTCCCCCTCTTTCCCCTCACCCCTTCCCCTCTGTAGGCTCACCTGCGAGGCAATTAGACATATGCAACCTGGAGTGTAGGTTGATGCTGCTGTTGTTGTTGTTGTTGTTGTTGTGAAAGTGGATTGTATTTACCATGATTGCTCTCTCTCTCTCTCTCTCTCTCTCTCTCTCTCTCTCTCTCTCTCTCTCTCTCTCTCTCTCTCTCTCTCTCTCTCTCTCGTATAGTCATGCACCATCTTGTCTGTGTTCCCTTCTCTCCCCTCGTCCGTCCCCTCACTTCCCCTCACGTCCCCTCTTCTATTCCCTCACTTCCCCTCACGTCCCGTCTTCTATCCCCTCACTTCCCCTCACTTCCCCTCATCCCTCCCCCCTCCCCTCCCCCCCTTCATATGCCAGCCTAAGTAAGCCCTCAGAAATAGGCTGTGATGCCGGATTTGTGGTGTGTCATACAAGCTTATGCCTCCCCTTTTTTCCCCTTATATACTCTACATCCTTCTACCCTTTCCCCTTACTTCCCCTTATCCTCATCCTGTCCCTCCCCTCACATCGTATATTTTTTCCTTTTTTTTTTTTTTTTTTTTTTTTTTTTTTTTATACTCGTGTTTTATTTTTTACTTTTTTTTTTATATTCTTCTTTACCTTTTCTTCCTCTCACTCTCTCTCATCATCGTCCTCTTCTTCCTCTTCTTCCTCTTCTTCTTCCTTTTCCCTTTTCGTCCCTCTGTCCTCACGTCGTATAAATAAATGTTGATAAAATAATTAAAAAAAAAAAAAAAAAAAAAGAAAGAAAGGAAATAAAGATAAGAGATAAGAGGAAAGAAAAATAACACTGTGAATAATTATGTTTTTCTTGCTCTTATTTTCGTTCGGCTTTGATTATTATCTATTTATTTAGTCGCTTCAAGAACACTCCTGCTCACCCTCTTTATCTCCCCTCATCCTCACCTCCCCTCATCCTCGCCTCCTGTCATACCCTCCCTCCACATTCCTTTCCCCCTTTCCCCTCACCCTTCTCTCTCCTACTCCTTTCTTTCCTCACTCCTTTATTTTGTATTTCTCTATTCCCCTCACTTTTACTCCTCCTATGCATATTGTGACTTCCTTCTCCTTATATCCCCTCTTTTTAACCTCCTACGCCCTCCCTGGTATACCGTGGCGCCCCTTCCCCTCATTTCCCCTCGTGAGCATCAGGCAACAGCATCTACTTACCGTTGTTGAGAAGTTAAGTTAATCTGGATAACATTTACATCTAAACGCCCATAATTGCCGCCTGCTCGGGTCCCTTTCATGATGGTAGGGTCTGGAAGGGGAAGGAAGAGCAGGCAGGGGAAGGGGAAGGGAAAGGAGGTAGAATCAGAGAGGGAAGGAGTGTGTGGAAAGCATATTGTAAGTGGGAAGGAAGGAAGGAAGGAAGGTTGGATGGATGGAGGGTGAGTGGACATGAGGGAAGAAGAGACGAGGGGATTGTAGAGGAGAAGGAAGGTTGTTAAGAGAATATGGGAAGGGAGAGAAGAGGGAGAGGAAGACTTAAGCCAGAAACGTGACCAGCTTCGTTAGAATTGTAGTGAAGAGGAGGAGGAGGAAGAGGGGAGGCTGATGAAGAACGGTGATTACTGAGGGGATAGAAGATGGGGTGTATAAGAAATGCATCCCTTCCTCTCCCCTCACTCCCTATCTCCCCTTACCTTCCTCCTTCAATAGGGTGGTTTTCCCCTCTTTCCGTTGGCAACAGAAACAAACAGAGAATTGCAGTGTTTACCTAAATGTGGATAAGGACTAGCATTTGTCACCCTGTCCTCTCCCTCACCCCTCAACACTACTACTACTCTCTCTCTATCTCTCTTTCTCTCCTCTCCCTCTCTCTCTAATATTCCTCCCTCACTTTTATCTCCCGCATTAGTCTTCCTTTCCCTCCTCATCCCTCACCCGCCGCTACATAAAACGGAAATAGTTCTTAACGTTGTAATAATGGGAGGCTGTTAGACTGGGGTTGAGTTACGGCTGGCGGCGGGCGGGGCTTTGCGTGTGTGTGTGTGTGTGTGTGTGTGTGTGTGTGGTGTAATGGAAATCAGGTGTGGACTCTCCCCTTGCCAGACGCTCCACATAACCACATAACACTCTCCACCTGACGAAGGGAAAGCCGCGACGCTAAACCACATGGCATAAATTATAGATGGCTGACCGCCCCTACACACACACACACACACACACACACACACACACACACACACACACACACACACACACACACACTGCATCATTTATATAAGAAAAATAAATTCTTGCATGCTTATAGATCCCACGAAGCTTAGGAAACAGGTGTAATTTTGTCCTTAAACACCAGAGAGAGAGAGAGAGAGAGCAATCCTCTTTCGCGGAGGAAGAAACGCTCGGAAAAATCTGTGACATACTCGTTTAGGAAGAAAAAGGACGATTTCTGTAAACAGGGAAGTAAAGACACGAAAGGAGAGAGAGAGAGAGAGAAAGAAAGAGAGAGAGAGTGTGTGATTGGTTCGCACAGGTGTGTTTGTGGGTTAAAAATAAACAAAAGAGCATCAGTCCGAGGGCAGTGCGAGAGTCAGGTAATTTGCACACGGTAAAGGTAATGGAACAGGAGACGGACAGGCAGACAGACAGACAGACGTACACACACACACACACACACACACACACACACACACACACAGTAAAAAAAAATAAGCCAATAAAAAACACCAAACCACGAAAAATCTCACTGAAAAAGGAGAAAAAAAATAAATTAACGTCTGATGTGACAGGTAAATATTCTGTCTAAAGACGAAAGAGAGAGAGAGAGAGAGAGAGAGAGAGAGAGAGAGAGCCTAGCCTGAGGAGGTGGCATGTAGTGGTCTGATTATATATACAGATGCTCTCGTCTTACAATACAAACTCTCTCCTGTCGCGGCTGGGCAAATAAGGAACAGGATGCCTAATTTATTTCACTGTATTAAGGAGGAGGAGGAGGAGGTAGGAGGTAGGAGGAGGAGGAGGAAGAAGGGGGTGTAGGGGGAGCGTCCTTGCTGCTGTACGGTGTGGGTGTATGAGAGAGAGGGAGTGAGAGAGAGAGAGATATGTTTACACCACAATGAAGGTCAAGGAATAATACTGGCGCCAAAATTTCTTCATCCCTCACCTCGCCACAACCTAAGTAAGCACACAAGGCCGCCCGATCGAGCCTCACCTTCGATTAAACTGGACATATGAACCACAACATTTCTCGTCCCTTCACCTATGATCAATATTTTTCTTCCCCTAACGTATGATCAATATTTTTCTTCCCCCTAACGTATGATAAATGTTTTTCTTCCCCTCATTCATGATAAATTCGCGTGTATATATATTTATTTATTTATTTATTGAACGAAACGGGATTCTGTCAAGCGGATCAGAGCCTATTGAAGGCCGGGTACGCCCAGTGACCCAGGAGAGAGAGAGAGAGAGAGAGAGAGAGAGAGAGAGAGAGAGAGAGAGAGAGAGAGCTAGGAGTGGTGTTAAGCCTTAGATCGTACCATACTATCTCCATGAAACACCTCCATTCTCTCTCTCTCTCATTCCCTCCTTCTCTCTCTCTCTCATTTCACTCTCTCACTTTCACTCACTCACCTTCCATCTTCATTTCTCTCACTCGCTCACTCACTCACTCACTCTCTCTCACTCGTTCTTGCTAAAAGGAGAGAGTCACACACACACACACACACACACACACACACACACACACACACACAGAGCGAGAGAGAGAGAGAGAATTAACTTGATCATTCCTGCAATAATTAAATTTTCGTGATAAGGACAGACGCTGGCTGCTCAAACACTCCCCTTCCTTCCTCCTCCTTCTTCCTTCCCCTTCCTTCCCCTCTCTCCAGACTGTCCAGAGGGTTGTAGGCCCGTAAAGAGAGGTAATGGCGGTGGGGTAGCGGGCGGTCCACCTCTCTATAGCGGCTGTAACAATAAAAAACACCACAGGTTTGATCTATAAAAATCCTCGGCTTCCTGACTTCCTTTCCTTTCCACTCCCTCCTCAAAAAGTCTTGTGGTCTTCTTGAATTTCTTATTTTATTCCTCTCTCACTTTTTTTTTTTTGGTGCAATCTCTCTCTTCCTTTCCTCCCCCTCCCCTTCCCTCCCTTCACCCCGTTAGTGCCTTAATTGTTTGCCTCCTTAGCCGGGCGGGGGTAAGGCGGGACGGGGCAGGGTGAAGGAATGGAAGGAAGAAAGATCGTATAGTAACTTGCGGATGATAAACCCATTAGTGTCTTGATGGGTCGAGTAGGTACTGTACCTCCCTCCCTCTCTCCCTCCCTCCCTCCTTTCCCTCCTTCCCTCCCTCCCTCCCTCCCTCCCCTTCACACACCTATACCTCTCCAGCATCCTTTTTTCTTTCACTTCTGCATCCTTCATTCCGTGCACTCCCTCCTTCCCTCCTTTCATCCCTTCCTCCCTCCCCTTCCCTCCCCTCCCCTTCCCCTCCTCCTTCCCTTCGACAATATAAAGGGAGATCTTAAAAGTTTTATTAGTGTTTTTTTTACATTTATTCTCGCTTCTTTTGGCTTTGGTACAACCCGCGTGTTCATTACTGCAGCGGTGCACGTCAGTCCCACCCCGCCCCACCCTCCGCGCCGCGATGGGTGGGGTGGGCGTGCCGGGTGGCGTGCGGGTGGGCGCCGGGTGTGTGGGGCGAGGCATCACCGCGGCCGACGTGGCGTGTGTTTATGCCATCACTTTAACACGCTGAATAAAGTATTAGTCTTGCCAGCATATTCCCGTGATGGGGTTCGTGACGAGGCTGAGTTACGCCAGTGTATGGAGGGGCGCGGTGTACCCTTAACCCTCTCCCCCCCTCACCTGGCCTCCCTCCCTGACCTCTACCTCCTCGTGGAACCAATCAGGGGCACAGGGACGTAACTGAGTCAGGAGGAAGGAAGGGGAGGTGACGGAGCAGGATCAGCGTCAGAAGAGCCCCTTGTGGCACCCCCTGCACGTCCCTCCGTCCCTCCGTCCCTCGTGTCAACAAGTGTCACTGATGTCAAAGGCGCCGCTTCTCAGAGGACAACCCTACCCCCCCTAGGCACCCCCGAGGAAGCTGGGCGTAGAGGTGGTGTCCTGGAGCCGCGCCTAAGAGGGAGGTGTCTCTGTAAGGCAGGGGAGTGGCAGGGAGGAGCGCCCTTCCCGCCTGTCTCCTGCCAGACATGTCGCCGGGACTGACGCTCCAAGGTTTAGGTCGCGACACGGAAACTAACAAAGCGACGAGGAACTGTTGGCCGATGTTTGCTCTCCGCCAAGCGCCTCGTCGCCCTGAACAAGCCTGCGCCACCAGGACCACCACCACAACCGCCACCGCTACCTCCCACGAAACTCAATCCAGCGGCGCCGAACAACGGTACTCAGCGGCCCACCGTCTGAGGCCTCACCGGTACCTCGATGCTGCATAAACTAATCCTCTTTATCGATCCCAATTAAAACCTGCGGGTAAAGAGGAGGAGGAGGAGGAGGAGGAACAAGGGGATGAGAAGGAGAGGAAATAGAAAACGATGGTCGGGTCTAACAACACAACAGGACGAGCAGTTGTCAGCGTGTCCCAGCTGTAACCTGATCATGCGTGGTGGAGGCTGAGGGAGGGGCGGGAGGGGTTGTGTGGGAGTCAAAGTATTGGTGGAGTGAAGGACAGTGGAGTACTTATCTGGAGCCTGTTGTTGTGTGTGGGAGTAGTAGTAGTAGTAGCAGTAGTAGTGGTGGTGGTAGTGGTAGTAGTAGTTATGGTAATTTTTATGGAAGATAGACAAAAGTACACAATAGAGCACCGCCTACACACACACACACACACACACACACACACACACACCATAACACAGCGTAGCAACACGTCTCAGCAACACTATGAAACAGGCAACAGATGAGAGGAGTAAAGTAAGGAAAGAAGGGAGGCAGAGGGAGCAAGTGTTCTGTTCTTCACATCGGCAGGGAGTCATTCCGTTTCCCCGCCCTGTTTATCGCCCTCACTCGTCCATCGTATTTATTTATTACACGTTGGTAGGAATGGCTCTTATTTATGGTTCGAGATGAGGCGGCGAGGCAGTTATGACCGTAGTTATAGAGGAAGGCGGCTGATGGGCGGCTCTGAGAATGGTAGTAGTAGTGGTAGTGGTGATGTGTTTTCGTTGGATAGGAATCAGTGGTGTGTGGTGATGAGGTTAAAGTAGTAGTGATGAGTAGGAGTAAGTGGTGGTGACAGGTTAGTAGTGATGAGAGGAAGGGACACACCACACCAATGTTTCCTTTTTCTCTCTCTCCTCTACCAGCTGTTAATAATCTAGTTTTTACCTGAGGGGATCCTGGGGGCACCTGTGGCTTCCCTTCTCCCCTCGGTCACTTTCCACCCCCTGACGAACTCCCTAACGTAGAAATAGGACCACCACACACCTGACAGCCGGGAAATCAAGGGAGAGCGAACCAGGTGTGTTGGGGGAGGCTGGCCACACACCTACCTCCCGCCTGCTGTGTCCGGGTACCTCCTCCTCCTCCTCCTTCTCTCCTCCTCTCCCCTCCTCTCTTCTCACCTCGTGTGTAGAAGGACTAGGATTCAATGCTCTCCTCCTCCTCACAGCTTTGATTTTCCTTCCCATTGCTGTTCCCTGTTGCCCCTCCCTCCCCTCCCTCCCCTCCCTCCCTCCACCCCCACATTCCCCTGAGATGCCGCCCTGCATCAGCCCCGCCCCGCCCCTCCGCCCCGCCTCACCCTCCCCCGCCACGCAGATAAGAGTAACGTAGTGGCCAGGAGGAAGCAACGCCCTTCGTTCGACCCTTTGTTTACCCTTTGGTCTGTCTCTTAAGTCTGATAAGTCACCGGCGACGATGATAGAGTTATACTAAAGCTTCATTAGCAGGTGAGCTCTCCGCGGTGGGGGGGCGTCATCTCAGGTCAACACACACACACACACACACACACACACACACACACACACACACACACACACAGGTGATTCTTCTCTCCTCCCGTCGGTGTTTTATTAGATGTCTTGTGTGTCTTCTATAAGTGTTGCTGTTTATTGGTAGATGTTGATCTCCTCCTCCTCCTCCTCCTCCTCCTCCTCCTCCTCCTCCTCCTCCTCCTCCTCCTCCTCCTCCTCCTCCTCCTCCTTGAGTAACCTTGTATGACCTTACTCATTCTTATGTCTTGTTCTCAGCCGGTGTATCGCGTGTGTGTGTGTGTGTGTGTGTGTGTGTGTGTGTGTGTTAGGTGGTCTTATGGCTCTTGGTCGGGTAAATTCGCAAACACACACACACACTCTCTCTCTCTCTCTCTCTCTCTCTCTCTCTCTCTCTCTCTCTCTCTCTCTCTCTCTCTCTCTCTCTCTCTCTCTCTCTCTCTCTCTCCTCCATCTTATTTACTTTCTGTTCACTCATTCTCTCCCCTCTCCCCTCCCTCCCTCCTCTTCCATTTTACTTCTCTCCTGTCTCCTCCTAGTCCCTCATCTCCCCTCCCTTACCCCTCTTCCATCTTTACTCTCATTTACTTTGTTGCTTTCTCTTCCTCCCTCCTCCTCCTCCTCCTCCTCCTTGTGTCCCTCGTGGTCCCTAGACGCAGTAGGAGTGGCAGAAGGTGGAAGGAGGGGGGAAGAGGGGGGTCCTATACTGCCTTGGGTCCCTTCTCATGTTCGTGTCTTTTATCATTAAATACTTTCTTCACCTGTTTTCTTCCTTTCGCTCTTTATTTGCTTTTCCTTTTACTTTCCTGTTTGCTCTTTGACATTTTAACATCATGTGGTTTCAGTCTTGTTTTCCCCTTGCTTGGTGACCTATTTTTTCCCCCTTATTGTATAGTTTCCCCTCTTAGAGCATCCATTATCTTCCCCTCACCTATGCATTCCCCTCACATGCCTTCTCTCGTAAGACACATCACCTGCATTCACCTGGCCTCTTTACCTGAGTGACGCACGGGCCAGGTGACTCGTGGGGGAGGCTCGGGTGGGACTACCAATGAGTCAAGAGAGTGAGTCACCTGCTGGTTCTGTGATTGAGTCTGAATGGAAAGAAATTATCATGTGGAATGGTGAGGAGGTGAAGTAATGGCAGGAATGTGGGTGGAATGGCCAATGAGAGAGAGAGAGAGAGAGAGAGAGAGAGAGAGAGAGAGAGAGTGAGAGACTGACAGAAACAGAAACATCGAAATTGACTTATAATGCATTTTTCAGGAAACGAAAATAGTCAATCCACATCAAACCGTCGTGTTGCCAGACGACAAAAATGTAAAAAAAAAAACGAAAAAAAAATTGAAAAAAACATGCAAATAGAAACGAGAAAGTGATGAAATAAAGTAGAAAAATAAAATGAAATAAAGGAAGGAAGGAGAGAATGTAAAAACGGACCAACCAACGAAAAATTATAAACAACGAACATAAAATAAGGAACACGAACGAACTCACGAATGAACGAACGAACGAAGAATTAAAAATAAAAGCGAAACAGCCGACTCCACCACTCCCTTTGAAGTCTCACCGACCATCTGTGACGATCAACACACGTCACTCTCCCAGCCTCTGACGTGCAGTGCCACATAATGGAGACGTCAGGCGCGAGCGAGGGTGTCAAGTGGCACTCCTGACGCTGCCACGGTGTCATCAGGAGGAGAAGAGAGAGAAAACTAAGTAAAAGAGACAATAAGAGGAAGGAATAAACCATAGAAGAAGGAAATTAGGGAAAATAAGCGTTTTCAGAGACTCCAGACGGGAAAAATGTCCCGGAATTTCCCTTGACTAGATTTTAACTCCAGAATTCCGGGATTTAGCGAAGTTACAGTCTGGATGGAGAGAGTTAAGACATAAAGAAAACGGGGGAGACAGTTTTGGGCATCATCATTACCGTTTTCTGTGCTAATACTCGAAGGTTTTAGGGACATAAGCGCGTTTTCTTGGTTTCAATTTAGTCTTGAATGACCTTTTGATCCGCGCGAGGCTTGAAAAGGTGCTGAGCGAGTCCATTGTAGTAGTTGTTGACACGATTTCCTCTGTGCGCGTCCCCTGAGAGAGAGAGAGAGAGAGAGAGAGAGAGAGAGCCATCAATAGCAGAGCACAATCGAACCTATTCTACTTGTTAATGGATGAGAGTGAGAGAGAGAGAGAGAGAGGAGAGAGAGAGAGAGAGAGAGAGAGAGAGAGAGAGAGAGAGAGAGAGAGAGAGAGAGAGAGAGAGAGAGCCAGCCTTATCAAATCATCACTGACAGAACACAATCAAACTCATTCTATTTCCGGGCCAAATGTTTAGTCTGGCGGCCAGGTACCCAAGTCAGCTAATTGTCTCACCTGCCTCTACCTGCCCAGTGTTCGAAAGGGCTATACCTCTCCCCACACCTGTACCCTTTGCCTCCACGCCCTTGAAGCCTAAGCCAGCGCCGCCGCCCCGTCCGAACACCGAACTCTGTGTAAATAATAAAAGAAGATTCCACTCTTTAGATCATCTTTTTCGTGATTATTTTTTAGCCTACCATCGAAATTGCCAAGAAAATGGTTCGGTTCTTTTAGGTGAAGAGCGGAATTTTTGTAATATTATTTTTGGGGGCGTTTTTTTTTTCCTGTTTCAACGTAATGAAGGATAACACGGCTGGCTATTGGATAAGCATTATATTTTTTTTTCCTTCTTCTCTTTCCCTCTCTCGTTTTGCTATGGAATGCTGGAGATAGTCAGTATTTGCATGTATAATTCCAATGCTCAATTTGGTTTTCCGCATTATGCATTCATGGCGTTTATAGCCGGGTAAGGCGAAGGTGTACCGCCACTTATATTCCAAGCGCATCTACAACGGTATAAACGATTTGACACACCAACGAAGGGGATTGGAACCTGCATACCATTACTCCCCGCCCCTGACGCTCTTTTGTTTGTTTCCTCTATCTAAACTCCCATATTTTTCTGTTTATACCGACGCTTCTCATATTTCCCTTTTTTTTTACAACTCGCACCCCATTTTCTGTGTATCTAGTACGGGAATACGAAGCTTGTGTAATTCGTCCTTATTTTTGTGTGATGTTACCGCGCTTTTAAGCTTCTCAGGTGAAGGAGAAAGTCAAGGCAATTAAGTGGAGTTCCCGGCAACAGCTAAAATTCCTCAGAAAATTCCTCTAACAACTCGTCTAATTTAGAAGCGAAGGAGGAACTTACTTATATTTTTGGGCCAGTTCTCAGCTGTAGTCTGGACGTTCCCTTACTGAGGATTTAATTACCATGTGTGTTGTCTGTGTGTTTCTCTCTCTCTCTCTCTCTCTCTCTCTCTCTCTCTCTCTCTCTCTTCTCTCTCTCTCTCTCTCTCTCTCTCTCTCTCTCCTCTCTCTCTCTCTCTCTCTTTTCTCGTATTTTATAACTTACATCTTAATTGACAAAACACACGAGAATTATGGGGAGAAAGAGAGAGAGAGAGAGAGAGAGAGAGAGAGAGAGAGAGAGAGAGACCCAAAGAAAAAAAGGAGCGAGTCAGATTTATACTATCTTATTCTCACACTAATAATCCTTTTTCATGCTCTTGATATTGATTCGACGATAAAGTTAGTTATTCTCCCACGTCCAAGGAAGGATTAAACACACCCAATCCTTAAGACCCAAAGTCCTATAGCATCAAAACACCCTGGGGACCCTTGTAGCAAAACGTGGCATAGCACCTTGTTACCCTGGACCTGCGTGGCTCTGAAGAAGGATGAAGCCACAAGGTATGAAGCTATAATGACAAGAGTAAGGCAGCACCTCTCATTACCAAGCCGTAGGACCTCTCCCTTCCTCCTCTCCTATATAGGATTCATATGTAGCCAACGGTAGGATCCTAAAGAACCTGATTCTAGGCTTCAAGGAGACTTTCGTGATTGTGGGGTTGAGTTATGGGCGTCTTTCTGTGGGCGTGGAGGTAGGGGGTTACATATTCCAGCGCTCTTGGGAAATAGATGAACGTTCTATTAGAGAGAAAGGCGTGAGGGATGAGTAGGGAAGGAAGTGTTGTCGGGGGTGTCATTTTGTGCGGTAGGGAAGGGATGGTGATGAGGGAGGGAGGTGGAGGGAAGCTAGATGGCATGGGAGGAGTTATGGAAGGGTTAAGTGTGGATGGGTAAGGTAGGAGGGCGTCTGAATGGCCTGGGAGTGGAGGAAGGGATGATAGGGAGAGAGAACTGGTTTGTGTGGGAGGGTCGATAGGTGGTGGAAAGGTGAGAGGGTTAGGATGGGAAGGAGAGGGAGGGAAGGGAAGTTGTTTAGGAGGAGAAGAAGGAGGAGGAGGAGGTAAGGAGGTACAAAGATTTCCTTCCTCACCGTTTGTTTTGTTCTAAAATTGCAAGACGAGACACGCCTCGCCTCGTGTTTGCATTACGAATTCTCGCCTCTTGTCTCTTCCAAATAGTGAGAGGAAGGAAACTTGCCTGTCACGACGCCAAGGCAGGATACGAAATGGTCTTCTCTCTCTCTCTCTCTCTCTCTCTTCTCTCTCTCTCTCTCTCTCTCTCTCTCTCTCTCTCTCTCTCTCTCTCTCTCTCTCTCTCTCTCTCTTGCTCTCGTGATGGGGTTGCGTGTTCCATTCTCTTCTTGGCTTGAGGTACACACACACACACACACACACACACACACACACACACACACACACACACTGAAGCAGTTTCGCACATTTTTCGAAGCAGGTTTTCACATTTTCGAAGCTGTATCACATTTTTCTCTTTCCTTCTCCTCCTTTTCCTGAGATTCGTGTTCCTCTCAACAAGACTTTTGGTATCATTAGAGAAATGATTTATCGCTTCTAAAACCCACATTATTTCTCTCTCTCTCTCTCTCTCTCTCTCTCTCTCTCTCTCTCTCTCTCTCTCTCTCTCTCTCTCTCTCTCTCTCTCTCTCTCAAAGGGAATACTACTGCCTTCCTTCATATCTATTCTGAAACCCCTCATAATCGTCACTACAAAACGATTACTCCCTCTCAGACCACTCCCCTCCCTTCAGACCACTCCCCTCAGACCACTCCCCTCAAACCACTCCCCTCAGACCACTCCACTCCATTTCCACAACACCAATAGAGTCCTTCCCACATTTTTCCTCCTCCACCTAATCAAGGAAGACTCAAATATTTCTCCATTTCCTCAAGGTTAAGGTGATTCAAGGTAATACAACTCTATTCTAGTTTCATATTGTTAGGGTTTGTTTGTGTGTAATCATATTTGCAGTCCTGTGGCGACGATGGAGGAGGAGGAGGAGGAGGAGGCGTGGTCTTGTGTCCCTCGCGCCTCCACATCATTTTACGGGACACATTTTTCTTATTTATGGAATTATTATTATCATTATCCTCTTTTTCATTCAGGAGGGAAAGGGGTTCGGCCTTTTGTACGTGTGTGTGTGTGTGTGTGTGTGTGTGTGTGTGTGTGTGTATGATGGAAACAAAAGAATGTGTAAGCCTCTTTCCCACAAACAGCATGAACACACACACACACACACACACACACACACACACACACACACACACACACGCTTCCCACGCTATACATTCCATTGTTTACCTCATTCCCACAACCCACACCCTTATTCTCTCACCCTTCCTCCCTTCCTCCCTTCCTCCCTTCCTCCCTTCCTCCCTTCATTTCCCCTCACCTCCAATACCCACAAACCCCTTTTCTCTCATTGCTTCATAAACCTTTCCTCCATTAACTCCTTTCCCTCCACTCCTTCCCCTCCTTCCCTCCCTTTTCCCCTCTTCCCCTTTCCCCTCTTAGCATGTGTAAGAAGTTTCCTCTTTCCTCTCTCCCCACCTGTTCTATTTTAGTTTTCTATAGATTGTTTCCCTTTTCCCCTCGTTTTCCCCTCTCTCTGTTTCCTCTGTCTCTCTCTCTCTCTCTCTCTCTTTCTCTCTCTCTTTCTTTCTCTTGTATCTTGCATTTGTATTATTAGTCATCTCTTATCTCTTCTTCTTCTTCTTCTTCTTCTGCTTCTTCCTCCTTCTCCTTCCTTTCTCTTTATCAGACTATGCACTCTTCCACTCTTTTGATCTCTCTGTCTTCCCCTTCTTTCTTCTCTCTCTCTCTCTCTCTCTCCCTCCCTTCTTCCCTTCTCTTTAGATTCTCCTTTCTCTTTATCTCTCCCTCTTCCTTATTATCCGTCCTTCTTAATTTGCCTCTTTTTTTTCCTTCTCACTTAACCTTTTCATTTCTCATCTCCCCTTTTAACCCTTCCTCCTCCTCCTCCTCCTCCTCCTCCTCCTCCTCCTCCTCCTCCTTGACAGAATAGTTTAGCTTGATCTAAGAGGCGTGACTTGCCTGATAGCGATAGATAGATAAGGTAAGAGAAGGAGAGGAAGAGAGGAAAAAAAAGTGTGGAGAGGAGGAGGAGGAGAGTAGCAAGGTATAATGAAGAGGAGGAGGAGGAGGAGGAGGAGGAAATATCAGGTGAAAAATGACGGGAATAGCGATAAAAGCGAAGAAAGAAGACACGAGGGACTAAATTACGACCTTACGGAACGGAACGAAGAGGAAGAATAAGAAAACATTAATAATTTAGGAGAAAGAAAGAAAGAGAGAACAGAAAAAAAAAACGAAAATATATGATCACGCTTGGTTTGTAGTGGTCAAGAGGCTGCAGCTTAACATAACTAAGTGGTAAGAGGGAAGTAAGAGGTTGGTAGTGGTAGTGAACAGAGGCTCCCTATGTAGTGTGGGCGGCGGGTGGCTGGGATTGGCTAGTCAAGCGTCATACAGGTAACTTTGATGGATCACCTCGCTAGCCCAGGTAAGGGAAGGACGGGGAGGGAGAATTAAGGAGGAAAAGGACGATAGGAACCTCACGCCCTTGGTTGATAATGGAGGAGGTGATGATGGTGGCGGTGGGGGTGATAAAGTTTGGTTTTTGGAAAGTAACGATAGATAAGAATGAAGTGAGATAGATAGGAGAGAGAGAGAGAGTATTAAAGAAAGAGAGTAGGTAAATATTAAAGGAATGTTAGTATGGGATGAAACTAAATACTGAATACATGCATTTTCAAAGAACGTAATAATGGATGACCTTCCCTAGTCCCCCCCCTTAAAAAAAATAGTAAAGAAAATGGCAGGTCCATTTATAAGCTCGACCTTGAAAAATAAATAACACAGAAAAAAGACGAAGAAAAAAAACACGCTGGGTACTTTTTTTTTTTTTCTCTCTCTCTCTCTTTCTCTCTATTTTCCAAGGGAGAGAGAGGTAAAGGGAGCCTCAGGACGCCAGGGACTTGAACAAAGGGCGCTCTTACGCTAAGGGAGGGAAGCAGATGTGGAGAGAAGGACGGAGGGAGGAGAGGAAAGGCAATTGGGGGAGGAAAGAAGGAAAGTGGAGGGAGGGAAGAGCGGGGAGGAGGTCGTGACTGGACTTGGGGGAGGTAATAGAGAGAGAGAGAGAGAGAGAGAGAGCACGTTCACCCCCAAATCAGTCTTCCACATTCCACTGACCTTACTTTTTATTACACTCATGTCTGTATTCCCTTCCCCTCCCTTTCCCCTCCTCTCTCTCCCCTCCCCTTTCCTCTCCCCCTTTCCCCTCTCCCCAGCAAGCCTCGTTTTCAATATTCCCGAGAATAGAGAACAGGCAAAGCGGGAAGGTTGTTGATGATTGATTGCAAGGATTAAAATGAGTAACAAGCTTGTTTTAAATTAATCTTTTGACTTATGTTTAAAGATTTATTGTCAGTGTATGATTTTTTTTTTCTAGATTAATGTCTATGTGTGCGTGTGTGTGTGTGTGTCTATTGATGTTCGTGTAAACCCATATTTGAGAGGAAGGCAAGAGGGGGGAGGGGTCATTGCATAAAAGGAACGTACATGTATGTCTGTGTGTGTGTGTGTCCTTCAGATAGTCAGTTAAGCAATGAGAAGAAGAGAAGAAGAAGAAGAAAAGTATAAGGCAATGACCATCTTCTATCCTCCCCTCTCCTTCCTTCCCTCACCTTCCTCCCCTCACCTTCCTCCCTCATTTTCTTGGTGACTCCCTCTCATACCCTCATCAGGAGCCTCATAATCACCTCCATACCACGTTAATGAGTGAGGAAAAGGAGGAGGTGAGAATGAGGTAAGGAGGTAAGGGTCAGGTGGGCAAGGGGTCGTCTTACCCTCACCTGGGAAGCACCTGGTCCTGGGTTGCTAATGAGCCTCACACCTGCACCAGTGGCCTTGTTTTGTTCACCTGTGTTACCTGAGATGAAGTTTTGGCTTCTATTATCTTTTGTTTGGAAGTGATTTTGTAATACTTTTTTGTTTTGTTTTGTAGTTTAGTTTCGTGTTGCATTAGGTTTTTATTATTTTTTTTCGTTGCGTCTTACAGGAAGTTGTCGCTTGTTCTTTTTTGTTTCGTTTCCCGTTACTGAATTTCTCTCTTTATGCCGCTGAACCCTCGCTCCTGCTGCTGCTGCTGCTGCTGTTGTCTCGAGCCAAAGTTTTAGAATTAACTTTCCTTTTACGATGTTTTGGTGATTTTTTTTCTTCTTCTCTTTCTATTTATGCCAAAAATACAAAGGTGAATAATAATGATGAAGGAAAGAAAAGGAAGATTTACCTTCGCATTCTATTCATCTATCTATCTTTTGTATAAAAATTTACCATTGCAGTCTTTTGCCACATCTTACTTTTAATCCTTGTGTACGTACGTTTCTCTAGTGTAGTTTTTTATCTGCCATTTCTTTCAAAGGTTTAAACAGACTTTTCCTTCTTACGACTTTAACTCCTTTGATTATATTCCCCTTCATTCACCTGCCACAAGCTGAACGTCAGACGAGGCTCACAGGCACAAAGGGAGTTAAAGATACACGATGTAAATCTGAGCTAATCTTGACCAGCGAGGAACCAGGATACTCTAAACAGCTCTCTTGTCGCCCATCCCTCACGCCGAGAACCTGACAAGCGGCCAGCGAGACACAGCTCAAGGAAGGAGAACAAGAGGAGGAAAACAAATCTTCGCTGTTTTATAACCTTTCTTACACGTTAGAAAATAAAGTAAACACGAAAAAAACCAGCGTAGGTGTGGGTTATGGGAAGGGTTCTAATGTTTACACCTGTCTTGGGGGTGTCCAGGTGTGCGTGGGCGTGTCGCAGGTGTAGGGGTGTCAGCAGCGTGGGCGAGGACACGAAAGAGGGACGATAGCATCATGCCCTCGGGTCAGCCCTCCGTTACCGAGAGGCGGGAGGGCGTGGGGTTGAATGCTTTTTATGCGTGTTAGTATAGGGTTGGATCCGTTTTATGCGTGTTAGAAGTATGTATAAGGGGTATTTAGGTGTGTTATTCTCAATGGGGGATGATGAGAGGTGTCTGGGCGGTGGGAGATGGATCAGACGCCATGGAAACAGAGAAAGAGTAAGAGAAAGAGAGACACAGGTGCCCTTGGGAGATAAAATAGTGAGAGTCGTGAAGGATATTTACAACTAGGAATCGTTCTCCCGCAGGCTCCCAGGAGAATGTGAGTTTCCCAAACCTCGGACGGACTGTACCAAGCAATACTTACCCGAGGCTTCCAAACTTACCTTATCCCCTGCCAACCCTATCAAGTTTTCCATCCTTCCAGTCCCTTCCAGCCCCCTTCCAGGCCTGTTATCCCTTACCAGCCCTTCAAACCCTTAGAACTCTTGATATTTATGTTTGACAAGCCATATTTTACACCATTAGACATTTAATAGACAACTTAAGTATAATTCAGATTGTATCATGACCTCTTTAAGTTACTTTAAGCCAATGTAAGAATCTAATACCTTTCCTTAACTTATTATAATCCTTTTTTAAGCTATTATTACCATATTATAACATTTATAATCCTTTTTATTCTCTTCTACATCCACTTATAAATTCCTAGGCCTATTTTGTTTTTCTCGTAGGCCTCCGTAGACATAGTTGAGTTATTTTTAAGGTATCTGACACCTTTTAACTTTCCCCAACCCTCTCTAAACCCATTTTACAGAATCGTAGTCCTTCCAATCCCACATTTTTCTCCTCCGAGTCAACATATCTCCTTTTCTATCCTCTCACTCCACTCCCTCGCTGCTCCAACTCCTGAAAGTCTCCCTCTCTTCCTCTTCCTCCTCCTCCTCCTCCTCCTCCTCCTCCTCCTCCTCCTCCTTCTCCTCCTCCTCCTCCTCCTCCTCCTCGTCCCCATGTCAGAAGCTTCGCCCTCCTGCACCGTTTCTCTCTCTCTCTCTCTCTCTCTCTCTCTCTCTCTCTCTCTCTCTCTCTCTCTCTCTCTCTCTCTCTCTCTCTCTCTTTATCTCTCTCTCTCCTCCCCGCTCTGGATAAAATAGAAGCAACAAAAAACTAGAGTTGGTTGGAGGGTGGAGAGGGGAAAGAAGAAAGAGAGAGAGAGAGAGAGAGAGAGAGAAGGAGAGAGAGAGAGGGAAAAAGGAGAGGCTTTGTTCAGGTGAGATGGTATCGGGTTCAGGAATCGACACTAAAGAATCGAACTCTACTGTATAAACTATTTAAACTCTCTCTTAGGCAATCTAGGAGCTAAGAATCCCTACCAGAGAGAGAGAGAGTTTTTTTTTTTTTTACTCTCTCTCTCTCTCTCTCTCTCTCTCTCTCTCTCTCTCTCTCTCTCTCTCTCTCTCTCTCTCTCTCTCTCTCTCTCTCTCTCTCTCTCTCTCTCCCTCTCTCTCTCTCCCTCTCTCGCATACAAAGACTCACTACTCCCACAATATTTATCGTCGCGTTGGCATCCTCTCTATTTATCTCACCTCTAATTTACGCCGCTAAATCCGAACTGACACCTGCAGATATTTATAAAACTTTCGGATCCGCTTTATTGGCCGTTTGGGTAGATTTCGATCGCCTAACTAAACATTTTCTTATTGGCGGAAAATTTATACGAGTGGATTTTACACAAGTTTATTTAAAAGTGTCACTAGAACCCCTCCCCCCCTTGTGTGTGTGTGTGTGGGAAAGAAGCAAGTAAAGCCGTGCGAGGGTGTTTGTGTGAGAGAGAGAGAGAAGGGAAGAAAGGTGGAGGGGGGGCGGAGAACCCTCTAGTATACAGCTGTGGCCATTAATCTTAGGAGGTGTGAGGCGGGAGAAGGAGGAAGAAGAAGAAGAAGAGGAAGAGGAGGAGGAAGAAGGGAGAGTGAGAGAGAAGAAGGGAAGTAAGAACAGGCATTACTCCTTCACCTTCCTACCCCTCACCTCCTTTCCTCCTCCATTTCCTTCCTTTCCTCCTTTCCTCCTCCCTTCCCCTGGTGGACAAAGGTAAAAACACCATCAGTTACCTTGACACGCACTGACCACTCCCGCTGCACCACCTGACACCACCACACCCTCGCTCCTTTGATATCCTTCACACCTGGAGGAAGGAAGCGAGGCGGGGCAGGGCGGGGTGGGTTCGTAGGACTCCATAGGGCGTCACTGTGCTGTTTAGGGATCCTTTGTGTATCCTTGGGGTCGTGGAGGTCTTCAAAGGCAAGGAGATGTTGGTTGCGCTGGTTGGATGTAGGAGAGGAAGCTGGCAGAGATTAAGGCTTGAAGGCGGGGTGGGGAGTGTGTAGGGTAAGGGAGGAGTGGGTGGCGAGGCTGGGAAGTGCTGTAGGAGGGAGCCGTAAGGAGTATTTACATATAGACTGCCACAGCGTCATCCTACCTCGCCAGGACGCAGGTGGAGCCTCGCAGGGGAATACAAATAGCATACTTTTACCCCCTTTTCCCTCTAGCCTGCACCGGCCTCTCCTTCAATATAGCGTAAGGGGACGCCAAGCACCTCAAGCCTCCTCTTCTCCCGTGCTTGGCCGCGTCCCTAACTGCAGCTGCCACGCTTGTAGACGCAACGCGACATGAGCAGACGAGGAGGATGCCGCGGCCGGTGCTGGTGAGAGCCTCGCCGCTGTACGTGTCCGCCCAACACGGCGTTTGGGTCTTACGTGGAAGTGGTGGTGTCCGTTTCGCCGCGCCCAGGGTGACAGGACAAAGACATGAGTTTAGAATATGTTATTGATCAGGATGGTGTGTCAGGAAGGACAGCACGTGTGGAACAGAGGAGAGGTGTGGAAGCGCGGAGGCAGAGAGGGATGTAGAGAGGTGTTGGAGGCAGGGAAGGGTCGGGGAGGTCAGGGTGCCGCCCCCCCGCCCCCTCCCCGGCCCCCCAGTGCTGTCGTAAAGGGAGGGTGAAGTACGGCCGCCACAACCACCATTATCCCACCTCGGTAGTGATTAATGGACGCTAAACCTTGTTCGCATGTGTTCCGCTCAGCCCGTGCCTGATTCATGCGAGGGGAGGAGGCTGTACCCTCACCCCGCCCCCTCACCCCGCCCGCACCCCAGATACCCTTGTGCTATCCGGCTTCCTGACGTGGCCGAGGCAGCAGCCATCGCCCTGTCGTGTGTGTCGATCCAGTTAACACAGTTCTCGCTTTACACTCTGTTAAGTCCTGAGTCGAGGCGAGAACTGTGTCTTGTATTTATTTAACAAATCAAGATAAGCGTCGCAGGATTCTCCCGGACGACCTGCTTGAGTGTGAGGGAATTTTTATAATACATCATGCAGGATCCTGATGAGAAGGAGGAGGAGGAGGAGGTGATGATTAAGTTATTTTTCGAAGAAAGTAACTCTGGACGACGTTTCTCTTCACCTCCTCAACACCTACTGAGCTGCCTCTCATTCCCTTCAGTCAGCAAACAACCCGCGGCACCAGGAAGGTTCTCTTATATCCTGGTACTCTCAAGGCGGCGCACAAAGCCTCACCTGCAGGTCAGCGGTGGCAGGAAAGAAGGCATTTGGGATGAAAGTGATGGGCCGTCCGTCTTGGTGAGGTGGCAGGCGGGAAGGTCTTTGTCCTGACCTACTCCCGCCTCTCCTTTAGACCCGCACCACCTCCTCACCGGGTACTGGACGCCTCTAAGTAGACCTCACCAATGGCCTTTGTGTTTTTCATCCTCATTTTCAGCCCCGTATCTCCCGCGTCCCCCTCTGCGCCACTCTCACCATCACACAAGTCACCATTACTTCCCGTGCGCGGCGTAGCATGGGAAGGAGGTGCCGCCCGGGGACTCAGTGAGGGTGGAGATGGTGCCCTACGTCACGTGAGGCTCATAAAGGCGCTGTCACCCCCCGCGTCTCTTTTGTTTTTGGTTTTTATGAGAATTTAGTGATAGGTTCAGCATACGTTGCGATTTTTCTTAAAGATTATGCATCCGTTTTGTAGCTGTCGTTGTTCCAGGGACGGTAGGCCTATAGATGACAAATTGTTTGATGCCTATTGAGGGATTTGATGAAGAATAAGGAACTAAAGGTTGAATGTTAAGGCATAGTGGGACACGTTGTGTAATAAGGGCGTACACATGATACACTCACCAAGGCACTTCCTGTTTCTATACTGTGGAATAAGTTGCCTTTAAAGGAAAACTGAATTACCTCAGAAATCATGCACCAGAACCCATATTTTGACTCCTACGTCACGAGGACCTGACCTTCCTTCACGGTGTTGCGGCGGCGGTGCTTGAAGCAAAAACAACACCGTCAAAGGCGCCTCATAGTGGTCTCACCTCCTCCCCGCTGCGCCGACACAAAGGGCACGAGGCCGCCCGCCGCCTGGTCTCCCGCAGGCACTTGGCGCCCCGCCAGTCGCGCTGGAAACTTGTACTACAGCGGGACACATCAAGGCAACAAAGACCCAAAACTTGGTGGGAAGCTGGTCCAGTTACCCTCAAGGAAAATACAAAAACATTTCCGTGACGTTCACTCCATCAGATCTTTGTTCTTGATAACAAAACCACTTTGTTGGTGCCTTGACCTCCTGCCTGGGTGCCGCCTCCACCCTGCAGCCCGTGGCAGAGGGTCACTGTGGCCTGACGTGGAATTTTGCCGCAGAGCCCCTGGGCGGCACACTTGGATAATTGCCAGTAACAAGGGCGTCGTGGCCTTGTGATTTGATTTGGTTCGAACGGAAGGTCTGGTGACGGCTGGCCCGGAATCAGGAATGCCACAGTCAGGCCGCAGCGTCGCCATGGCTGCGGCCGCGGCGAGGCGACGCTCCTACTCCTCCCTGACACACTCCAAGCGCCAACTAATTCCTAACCAAATTGTGGCCAAAATCACCCGAGTGAGGCCAAGTTCCCTCGCGCCAGGAAGGACAACCCCGCCCCTGGCCCGGACCCCCTGTCCTCCTCTCCTTATCCCTGCTGTGTACCCTTACCCCCGCCCCCCCAACCCAGAGCTTAGATAAAATACTCGAGGAGGAGGAGAGTGAGAAAACTGGCCAAGTTTGAGGCGGGATTTCTGGTGCAAGAGCTCAGAGGACGGCGGGAGGGAGGGGGGGAGGGAGGTGACGGAGGAGGAAGAGAAGATTCAGTGGCGGGGGAGGTATTTTTACGTTGAGGAAGGCACGTTCTGCAGTACGACGAGGACGTCCCCGCAACACGTCTGTATGTGTGGCCGTGAGGTGCAGGGGTTGGACGCGCCCTCAGCTCGTTTTCTTATTACTATCTGGTGAAGAAGCGAAAGAGACGTTGTTAGGGTTAGGGCGGAAGACGGGCGGCGCAATACCCGTGAATGTGGTTTTGATAACGAGGAGACGCCCTTAGTGATGAATTCCTGATGACATTACTGCACACTGCTATGCTCTACGCCCCTCCCTGCCCCTCCCTGCCTCGTGCCACAGGGGGGGGGACGTCCTGTGGTGCTGTCATCCCTTCTCCTGTCACAAGACTTTCAACATTTCCATTCAATTCACAGAGACGCGTTTTTCTCAGCGTGGAGCAGCGGGAGGCTTTGCTCGACTCAGATAAGATGTAGACATGACTTGTTTCTGTCGAGGCGTGTACCAGGATCCCTATTTTTTTTTTTTTCCTCTTCTCTCCCTTCCCTCACTTCCATCCTCCTCCTCTTCCTTGTTTTCCTTCCTTTCCTTTCCTTTCTCCCCTTCCTCCATGCACTTTCATCCCTACTTCTCTCCTCGCATCCTCTTCTCTCCGTCCTTCTTCCTCCTTCTCTCTTCCTCTTTCTAACATTCTTCTTCTCCTTTTTCTTATTCATTCTTGTAATTCAATTCTCTCCACATTCTCAGTCTCCTTTCTTGACATTTTTTTTCCTACATCTCTTTCATCACTTTTCCTTCCCCCTTTCCTCCCTGCGTGTGTATGTGTGTGTGTGTGTGTGTGTTGGGAGGAAAAGTATGACACGCCTGCTGTAAATAAAAAAAATATATAGTGTTTTGTTTTGTTGAAATACTTAAACGCGCAGCTCTGCCGGGAAAATGGAATGAATAAGTGATGAGGAAGACTGATACGCCGTCCGGATCACCTTACTTAAACGAACGGACCCGGTTTTTATTTATTTTATTTTCATTGCTAACGATAGAACACGATGGGAAATGCATTATGTATAACCCAATCTGCTACTATTATTATCTTTAAACACAAGTCATAAAAACAGATGTCTCTCTCTCATTACCATTATTATTATTATTATTATTATTATTATTATTATTGTGTAAGTTAGTGGATAGGATTTTCACCTTTCCGTACCTGGTCTCTGGAGGCGAATCTGTGGACGGTGTTTCAGTGATAATTAGTCGTCTATATTACCTTTAAACAACACTGGAATCACAGGAAACGTTTAAGAAAATTAAGCTCCCCAAGCGAGAGAGAGGTAACACAGGTGGGAGGAGAGGGAGGAGGCACAGCTAAGGTATTAGTGGAAGAACAGGTAAATGAATAGTAACCTTGGGAGGCATTAGAAACTCACCTTAATTGTTACCTGTTGGGAGGCGGGGTGTGGGCGTGTGGGAGGGGGGCAAGACGAGACGTGGGCTTCCTGGAGACTGTCAAAAGGAGAAGGGTATGCATCTACGTGTTATTGTTCCTGTATACATCATCTGGCATTGTCTTGAGTATATCGAACTGTGCATTCTATAGAAAATGCAGATCCACGCGGCGTCTCTTCTATTTATGGGTGAAGATGGAGCTCCCGCGCCTTTGTACCGGCAACGACTCCGCGCCCCGTTGAAAATAAGGCAACAGAAATGAGAGATCAGTCGTAAAATATTAATCCATTGTTACCCTGACGAAGGCGAGGAAGGGAAAAGGGTTATTGTTGATGTTGATTCTACGGGAAGGTACGAGTCTTTTATTTCTTTTTTTTTTCGTTGCTCTTGTTGCTGAGTTACAGACAGACAGACAGACAGACAGGTAAAGAAACAGGTAGACAAAGAGAGATGTAAAAGCTAGGTTGATTAGAGTTAAAAATATGGATAATACAGGTTTTCAGAAAGAGAGAGAGAGAGAGAGAGAGACGGCGTTGACTTTAATGGAAAAAAAGGAGAAGAGAGTGATTCCTCTCCACTCTTCTCTCCACCTCTCCTCTCTCTCTCCCTCTCTGTCGCGTCTCACAGAAAACCAGTCGCGTACAAATTCTTTTCAACACTAGTGCTCATAAAGCCTCTTACAGGAACACTGGAGAGAAAAGGGGGGGGGGAAGAAGAGGAGGAGGAGGGGGGAAGAAGAGGAGGAGGAGGGGGAAAAAGAGGAAGAGGAGGAGGAGGAAAAGAGCTGGCAGTGGGAGGAAAATAGGAAGACATGGAGGAAGAGAGAGAGAGAGAGACAGAGAGAGCATCGTCAGCAGTGTTGGTTGATGGTCCTCGTCAGGAGATCGTCAGTCGTCAGTTGCTTCCTGCTGTCGTTGCTGGCCCGCCTCTTCCTCACTACCATGATTGCGACAGATGGTAGCGACCTTAACCTCCCTTCCCTCCCTTCCCTCTCTCCCTCCATCCTACTACGCGTCCAATCCGTCTGATTCCCTCCTCTCTCTGTCATCCCTCCATTCCCTCTCTTTCTTCCCTCCCTTTCCTTCCTTCCCTCCCTCCCTCCCAGAGTCACACACCAGTTAATGTTCGGTGATAAGAACACTTTTGAAAAATATACAGGAATTACAACAAAAAAAAAAAAAATTGGTTCGTTGTGAAATACACGATCTGTGGAAATATTGTTTTTTTTTTTTTTTTTTTTTTTTTTTTTTTTTTTTTTTTTTCTAATAATGAATGTTAGAACGTTTCACAAAATTGTTACTTATTATGTTGTTGTTATTTTTGTTTTGTTATTGTTGTTGTTTTCATTCCATTGTTTTTCCGGTTTAAACGTATTTCTTTTTGTTTTAGTTTAGTGTTTTTTTTTTTTTTCTTCTTCAGTTTTTCCTTTCCCTAAACCTTCCGCTGTGCTGGAAAAACATTGAAATTTTAACATCAAGGAAATTTTTTTACCATCATGCTTCGAGGAGAGGAAGAGGAACGGGGAGTTAGTGTTAGGTTTTTGTGTTCTCTCCTTCATTCCCTTCCTGGAGCTGTCAGAGGGGCGGGGAGGGTGTGGGCGTGAGGGGAGAGGGTGTGTGGGTGGGCGTGGGCGTGGGTGTGTGGAATGAAGGCTGATGGAAGGGAAGGATGTGTGTTGGGAATTATTCTCCCGCCACCACCATTGTTTTGAAGCCGACAACTAATCGACATAGAGAAGAACGGTGATGGCTATGGTGATTTTACCCTCCTCCTCCTCCTCCTCCTCCTCCTCCTCCTCCTCCTTTTCCTCTTGTTTTCCTCCGTCAAAACAAGAAGACTCGTGATTCTTCTTAATATAATGAGTTATGTTTCAGATTCTAGTCTTCATTGTCTTCTTCTCTCTTCCTGTAATTTTTCCTCTTGATGGGAAGGGCGTCTCCGGGCAGCTTTCCGTCACCCTTTTCCTCCTCTCCCTTTCCTCCCTTTCCTCCCCTTCTGTATTGTATTGTCTTGTCCTGGTTCTCTCTCTCTCTGTCTTTCTCCTTCCCTTTCTTCGTCTCCTTCGTAACCTGTCTGGTCCAATACGCCTTTTTAAGGGACACACACACATCCTTTTCTCTTTTTCCCTTCCTTTTCAACCCTTCCCCTTTTCTCTTCCCTCCCTCTCCTCCTCCTCTTCTTCCTCCTCCTTTAACGCGTGGAACGATGAAGCGAAAACTTAAGACAATAGACAGCTGGGGGAAGGCTGTACCCTCTGCATGGGAGCTTAAATATTGAGCCTCAAGTGATAAGCTCGAGTGGTTAATCATGGCTTTCAGATCTAGATGCAAGAGGGTCGGTGAAAGAAGTGAGAGAAAGGAACACGAGAGAGGGAGAAAGAAAGACCACAAGGAGCAGGAGGAGGAGGAGGAGGAGGAGGAAAGAAGATGAAAGAGAAAGATTTACTGATCTGTGGCCGTGAAATATATCGCTTAGGAATCCAGTGAACGGAAGCATATGTCGTATATTTTCTTCTTAAAGTCTCGCGCTTGCAGTTGTGAGTTGAGAGTTGTGTGGTGTGTGGTGTGTCCTGGCCCTACCACACTGACCCTACCACACTGACCCTGTCTCGCTGACCCTGCCTTGCTGACCCTGCCTCGCTACCCTTAACACTACAACTCAGACTCACACTAAATCCTCTTTACTCGTTCACACTCGCTACCAACTCACACGACCACTGATAAAAACGACCTTCAGGGTATGAGAACAAAACTATATTTTCTCCTCAGTTGCGAAGTGAAGGTTAGTTAGTCTTGGCGGGTTAATCGGTGTTTGAAATGGTCGTTGTAGTCGTGGTGTCACTCTTTGGAGGGAGGAAGAGGACGACCCCAAGACGGTAATTATCCTCCCCGTCGGTGATCGCTAGGATGCGTCTATAAATTCAAGTTCCGCTGGATGGTTTTGAAGATGAAGTAATTAAAGACTGGAATGAGGTAGGCTTTCGTTCTTATGTATCTTCTTCTTCTTCCTCTTCCTCTTCTTCCTCTTCTTCTTCCTCCTCCTCAAACGCCTTCCTTCGTCAGTAAAGAGCCTGAGAGCCCCAAGGACGCTCCATCACCGTCGGCGTTCCCTGCGTGATTAATGTTCTCTCATGACAAGGCTTCACTCGACCACCTCAGAAAAATGTCTCCCCAAAAAAGGGAAACTCGAATGTATTTCAAAAGGAGAGAGAGAGATGTGGGAGGGAGGGAGGAGTTACAGTAGAGTCTCCTCCTTTATAGACTTGAATACCACGTTACAATCCTTTTCTCCTTCCATCTCCTCTTCCTCCTCTTCCTCGTCAAACAGGTGAAGCCTTTGAGTTGCAGATGCTGTGTCCTCCTTAGCCTCGCGCTGACCTAAACGAGACACACATTTATCACTGCTCAATAGCCGCTGCGAGTAGGCGAAGGATGCTGACTAACCCTAGCATAAAGACCAAGCAAATAGTACCCCATGTTGACAGACAAAGACAGAAGTTACCTGACGCCCACGACCTCCTCCTCCTCCTCCTCTGCCTCCTGAAGACCAGATTAAGTCACCAGGTAGCCATTCCTTCGTGTTAGAGGGGAAGGGAAGGTACTGAATGGGAAGTGAAGGGAAAGAAAGAAGGGGCACAGCAGAGATGAGATTTAGGGAGGAGGGAGAAGAGCATAATTTTAGACATTTATGGGAGCAAAAACGAAATATGAGTAGAAGGAAGAAGATGAGAAGACATTTTTAATTAGGTTTTATGGGAGGGTGAGAAGAGAGACAGAGGAAAGAATAATGAAGGAATAAGACACAGGAGAAGAGAATCACGTAGGAGGGAGGGAGAGAGAGAGGGAGGGATAAGGTAAGAAGGAAACTAGCAGGGAAATCCTACCCCTGGAGACCTTAAGGAGAGGGGAGAGGGAGAGAAATAATGTTGACTATTGATTTCTTCCTCCATCTCTCCCTCCATCTCTCCCTCTATCTCTCCCTCAATCTCCCCTCCATCTCAACCCTCGAGAGACTAAAACTTAAGTACCACCTCAGATAGATTACGCGCCAGACTAGATAGATAGATAGATAAAATAGAAGGAGATTGAAAATACGCGTAATAGATAAGTCATAGCTGATAGATAAAGATAAAGAAAACGGAGTATCGGTTGACGGTAAATAAAATTGAAAGAAAATGGGAAGAGGATAAAAGGAGATTGAAAGGAATGACACACACACACACACACACACACACACACACACACACACACACACACACACAGTCACACATACACATGACCTAATTAAGACTCCACGTGTACCTAGCTTCTCCCCTTCACTCCTCCTCCTCCTCCTCCTCCTCCTCGGAACAGCTGTTAGCCCCGCCCTTTCTTTGAGGTAAGGAAGGGAGGAAGAGGAGGAGGAGGGCGTGAGAGGCTGCGGGCGGGGAGGAAGAGAAGAGCGAATCGGTGAAGTGTTATGAGAAATTGACGTTCTTTTGTTTTTCCCAGTGGTTGAGAACTTGATGAAGGGGTAGAGAGAGAGAGAGAGAGAGAGAGAGAGAGAGAGGGGGGGGGGGCGGGGGCGGGGGGGGGTGCTTAGGAATCAATGGAGAGTTGGTGAAAGAGGGGGAGAAAGGAGTATACGAGACCATTAGAAGGGGAAGAAAGAGAGGGGAAAGGAGGGGAATGGGAGTACAGAGGGAGAGAAATGCGTGTTTCGGGAGGTGAGAGAGAGAGAGAGAGAGAGAGAGAGAGAACTATAGGGTGTAAGAGTGATCAAGTGACCAACAGTAATTAAGGGAAGCCCAGGGAAGCCTCAGGGAAGCCTCAGGGAAGCTTGGTATCCTATGGGCGTGGAAGGAGGATGCAGCTGTCAGAGGAGCAGGAGGAGGAGGAGGAAGAGGAAGAGGAGGAGGAGGAGGAGGATGAAAAATAACAATGACTAGGAAGAAACATAAAAAGAAGAAGGATTAGAAGGAGAAGAATAAGAATAGGAGAGGAGGAAGAGGAGAAGGAAGAAGAGGAGGAGGAGGAAGAGGAGTAGAAGGAGGAGGAGGAGGAAGAAGACAGAAGCAACACGTTCCATAAAACCTGTTAGTGTGATTACCTGGTTAAGAAGTCTATATTTTCCTTCAGGTATTCAGGTAACAACATAAGAAAAGGAGGACAAAAAAAAGAGAGGAAAACGAGACGAAGAGGAGGAAAGAAAAAAGGAAAAAGGAGGAAAAATGATGCGAGAAAGAAAAGAAAGATGAAGGAAAATACATAAGTTCTCAGCCAGGAAAGAGGAAAAAAAGGAAAAGAGGAAAGGAGATAAAAACAAGTTCTCGCCAGGAAAAAGAGGAGAGAGGAGGCAGGGAAGTATATAATGGAAGAGGGACCTGTGGGAGAGGAAGGAGGAAGGGGAGGAGGAGGAGGAGGAGGAGGAAGATGATGAGACAGAGTGGTAAGTTGAACAGGAGGAGGAGGAGAAATATTTTATAACAACAGAAATTGAGACTGGAAAAACGGCAGAAAACTGTACATCGACTTCCTTACTCTGTTATTACCCTCCTCCTCCTCCTCCTCCTCCTCCTCCTCCTCCTCCTCCTCCTCCTCCTCCTCCTCCTCCTCCTCCTCCTCCTCCTCTAAAGCAAAGCCGCAGAGACGTACAATGGACCCAGGATTTCCGACGTTAATGCAAAATTATTCTCAATTTGGCTTACGTAACACACCAAGGGAAGGGGAAGGGGAAGGGGAAGGGAAGGGAAGGGGAAGGGAGGAGCCACCCAGACCCGCTTCGTAAATAACCAACAAAATAAATATACATACGGACCTTGCTATTAGAACCAAGATTAATTAGTCGCCCAGGTAAATTGACTGCCTTACAAAATTAAAAGGTAGTCTAAGGTTACGTGTCTTGAAGGGGAAAAATGGATACAGAGAGAGAGAGAAAGTCTACACACACACACACACACACACACACACACGTATGAATAAATAAATAGGTACACAAACTAGAAAATAGATAGACAGAAAAATTATAGACAGAAACACAAAGATAGATAGAAGTAAATTAACAGACAGACAGACAGACAGACAGACAAGGTTACAAGTACTAGATAGACAGACAGACAGACAGACAGCAGGCGGGAAGGACTGAGGGAAGCCGATAAGTTACAGACAGGAAGTGGGAGGGGAAAAAAAATAGTGAAGTAAAATAGTATAGTGTTTCCCGAGAGAGAGAGAGAGAAAGAGAGAGAGAGAAGTACACGTTTCTATCTTTAAATTTCCTTTCCTGACTTCTTAAGCTCATGGGATCCACACACACACACACACACACACACACACACACACAAACACACACGTAATCCTTAGCCCTATCATACTCATGTCTTTCAACCATATACTCAAAGAGGAGGAGAAGGAAGAAGAAGAGGAGGAAGAGGGGAAATTGTTAATTGGGTTTATGGAGGATTAAGGAGAAGGGGAGAGAAGGGAGAGAAAAAAACAAGTAAAAACAGGGAAGGGAAAAAGAAGAAGAGGAAGACAGGAAGAAGAAGAATAGAAGATTAAAGGGAGGAAGAATATTGAGATAAGCGAGTGGAGAGAGAGAGAGAGAAAGAGAGAGAGTAATGGATGTTTGCTCTCCTCGTGTCAAGGTTTCAAAGGCGTCGTTTCGCTCATTGTTTCCTTAAGAGTCACTTTGTTTCAGTTACTCTTGTGTTTATCAACCTTAGTGATGTCTTGGGCCTTGTCTTGCCCCCTCGTGTACGTGTGTGTGTGGGTGTGTGGGTGTGGGTGTGGGTGTGGGTGTGTGGGTGTGTGTGACATTATTGGATATACAAAAAAGTGACATTTAAGTGACAATATACAAAGGGAAAAGAGAAAGAACATTACTTTTTTTTAGGTCCTAACGAGACTGTTTGTGAGAATTAGTGAGGAGGAGGAGGAAGAATTCTCAACAAAAAACAAAAAGATAGTGAGTGTAATAATAGCAAATCACCATCACCGTCACCATCACAGCTTCCCTCACCACATGTTCTCCCTCTACAGGACAATATCGCTCCCCTGAGATCACGGAACACCCCGCCGACCTCCTGGTGCCCAAGAACGAGCCAGCGACCCTCAATTGTCACGCCGTGGGCAGACCGGAACCTCAGATCACTTGGTATAAGGATGGACAGCGATTTGCGTAAGTACCTGGAGATGAATGGGAGATAACGGACTGGAGATTAATGGCGGAGGAGATGAGGTGAGGGATAGGGAAGAGGATAACTATGGAAGGGAAAGTTGAGGTCAGGGTCATGGCTGGATTTATCTTTTTTTTTCTCTCTTTTTTTGTATATTCCAGCGCGTTTAGGCTGTGGCAGTTATTTATTTGCATATAAAGGCAGTTTTGGGGCTGGAATGGTTCAAGTGAATCCCAACCCGTGACGCTGTGAAGGGTAATAACGTGTTCTGACCGTGAATATTCATTTTAAAACTTCATAACAGGAACATTTACTTAATACTGGACAAAGACAGCATCAGGAAACACGTAAGATGTATCTATAACTAAAATATAAATAGTAATATCCTTTAACAGTTCATAATATCCTACAGTCAGTTGGTATTTGTAGGATTCCTTTCTCAGTATCCTTTAGGGAATTTAGTCACTATCCTTCAAGGTCAAGTCAGGTAAAGAGTTACACATCCTTCTACAATATCCTTCAAGTAACAAATCCTTTATCAGCATCCTTCAGTGTTCAATAGTTAGCTCATAGCATCCTTCTCCAGTATCCTTTTGAGGTCAGGTGAGACAGGAGACATTCTTCAGGACTCACACTAATAGGATACTTCTAAACATCCTTCGGTAGGCAGATCATGTTCATCTCTAGCATCCTTCAAAGTCAGATAGGATTGGAGACATCATTCAGGATTCTTACAAGCACGCCCTTCCTTCCTCAGCATGCACAAAGGGCGGCACGTGCAGCTAGACAACGGAGGACTCTTTTTCCTGAAGGTCCTACACACCAAGAAGGATAACGATGCAGGAGTGTACTGGTGCGTCGCCTCTAACCACGTCGGGAAGGCCACCAGCAGGAACGCCACGCTGGAAATCGCTGGTAAGTCCTTAGGGTCGTGATGACTAGTGACGTGTGGTCGTGGGTGTGTTTGTCCTTCCCACAGAGGTCGTCTCAGCCTTGTGTCCGGAGATCCTGGTGATTTATGTGTGGTTTGAGTGCAGTCATTCGTCTTGGTGATTTGGTGTGCCTGAGAGAGGGTATAGGAACGGGCGTGCGGGCGTTTATCACCAACACAACTACCTCCCCGCCGCCCGTGACTGATGGGCGACGGGGACTGTTCCAAGTGATCCTCTCGACAAAGGAGCGAAGAATGTCATTTGGGGCAATCAGATTACCATCCTGATCGGCCCCCCGCGCCGCCCCGTCCATTGTGGCGGCCCGGCGCATCTCATCCTGGCAGGCCTTGAACACCACCTCACCATTCATGCCGACGTGCGGGCCAGGGTTTTTGTCGCTCATTTGTTAGACGACGCCGTACAGACACAAACACACACACACACACACACACACACACACACACACACACACACACACACACACACACACACACACACACACACCATTGCCTGACGAAGCTGGTCCACCTTTACTTGGCGAGTAAATCCTAGTAATGATCCGCCAGGTAAGAGTCTGAGAGCTATCACCTCAATGGACTCTCGATCACTGTCGATGGTCGGAGGCGATACCGTCAGGGGTGCCGCCCGCCACCCAGGGTCGCCGCCCCCTCTACCCCCTGCCATGCACGCCCACACCACCATCCACACCACCACCTGCGTCGCGCCAGCCACAGTCTGTTAAATTGGTCTTTATGTCTTGTTTAGGTTCGCAGGAAGGAGTGTTGGTGTTGTTGGTCGTGTCTCTCTGCGTCACGAGTCTGGTGAAGCATCAGGGGGCCGGCGGGCGCGGCTTGGGGCGTCGCCGTGCTGCTGCAGACCGTCGCGCCGCCCAGGGAGGTACGGGCGTAGACTAGGCGGCGTGCGAAGGGCGCTAGGTTAATTAGTTTATGGGGCAGCCCCTCACGAAGCTCTCAGGTAATTGACCAGGTAATGAGAGGAGCTAATTACTCCCGTATAGCTTCATTATCTCGGCTCGGCTGTTTTATCTGGCCAAGTTACGCCGCTGCGGCAAGGCGCGGCGGCGGCTGTCCTGCGCGGGAGTCATGATGTCCCTGAGCCTCTGGGGACACGCCTTCTGGAGCCTGTGCAGGGCGTGGGCGGCCGAGGGGGTCATTAAGCCATTGTTATGTAGATGTGCGGCCTTTCAGACCCACACTCACCCCCCCGGCCTCCTCCTAAGCCTCCGTACGTCCTCTAACTCCCCCCCGGCGACCTTCTGCCCTCAGGAGTCAGGCCACACGCGCCGCCGGGCCGCCTCGCACCTCTGCCAGGCAACACCTCGAGGCCAAACACCTTAAAATTCCCTCCTGTGTTCCCCAATCGCCTGCTGACCCGAGGGGAACAATAACTCAATACCCATCCATTAGGCATCCCCGCGGGGCCGCCCCAAGGGGAAGCGGCGCGGCAAGAAAGCAGTGTGTGGGGCGGAATAATGTAATAAACAAGTTAGGGAAAGTTAGGAGGCCGACCAACCCCACCTGGCCCCGGGGAGGAAGGGGGAGGATGGTGCGAGGGCAGGTGAGGGAAGAGGGGAGAGTGTGTGTCATCAGGGGAGGGGAAGGTAGAGGTAGAGGTAGAGGGAAGAAGGATAACTAACAGGGGATTCTAAGTCATATCTACGACATTGAACTTGACGAGAATCAAAAAAATATGTCACAGATTAGTGGTTCTGGGCAAAAAAAAAAGTCTGGTACGGGATATTTATAATTAGATTCTGAGTCAGGACCGAAATGATTATCAAAGGATCGGATTAGGCAGTGATTGGAAGGACGGAGAGGCGGCTTCGTGGCCTGGCGATTACTTCTCATGGGAAGACTTGTATGTGAGACCTCGATTCCTTTCACCTTTCGACCCCAACAGCCCTACCGTAACTGTGATAACTCCTCCTCCTCCTCCTCCTCCTCCTCCTCCTCCTCCTCCTCCTCGTTAGTCTCCTCCTCTTTTCAATTCACCTCAAAGTTACATTTCCCTTTGATACTTAAAATTCTTCTTCTCTTCCACTCTTCCCACATCTTGTTACATTATTCCTTTTTTTCTCATTCCTTCCCTATTCCTCCCTTCCTCGCTCCCTACACACGCTCCTCTCTGCCGTGGAACAAAGCCCCCAGATATTTCACCTCACCTGCCAGTATGATGCACAGGTAACGTATAATTAGCCTGGAGGGGGACCTGGCCAAAATAGGGGGTGAGGGGGGAAGGGAGGAAAGGGACGCAGGGGAAGGGAAGGGGGAAGGGGGATGTGTATTACTGCAAAACACTTCCTCAATTTGCATAAGTTTGAGGTCCCAACATCTGACCGACTACGGATGGCCTGGTCTCTCCCTATCATGACGTCAGCTGATGGTCTTTAAGGGGGCGGAGGGTAAAGGGGGGTGGGGTTATTAAGGGGTTAGAACCACTCCCTGCCAAATGGAAAGCGAATATTCAATGTTGACTTCGAGGTCGACGAAGAAGATGAAGTTTAAATAAAAAAAATAAGTATATAAAACTGACTTCAATCTCCTACACTCCGACCTCTACCTCGTTGGAGTGGAAACTTGTACTCTGAGGACGACTTCGAGGGAGGGGAAACTAACCAAAAAAATATATTAAAAAAAAAACCTCCCAAACGATTTTCTCACCTGGGACTTGGAGGAGGAATTGTAGGCTTCAAGTGGAGGAGGATTTTTGGTTTGATAGACGGAGGAAGGAGGAAAGCACGGATGTGGAGGCGTCTTTAATGGGATACTCTGCAGGGTTTAAGGAGTCTGCCGAGGGAACTATCTTGTAACGAGCATAGTTAGAGGTCGAGGAGGCCAGGCTAAGGAGGGGAGAGACGGAGAGACGGAGAGGAAAGAGGAAGGGGAAGTCAGGAAGGCAAAAGAAACAGATAGAGAAGAAGAGGAAGTAACTCCATTGATCTTTTAAATACAGGACACAATTATAACCTCACAGCTACCTCTTCTACCCCAGTGAAGAGTCCCAAAACCTTCCCCTTTGTAGTGTAATAACTGGGTGTCGCTGTTTATGGGGTCACGCGCTACCCAATCACGTCCTCTCCTTCCCCCATCTAACCACCAATCACAAGCGAGAATTCAAATCGTAAATAGGGAAGTTTTTGTTGTTCAGTGTCCTCCATAACTACTGGAGTGTCGTTAAGGTTCACTAGGGTTGTTAAAGAGAGAGAGAGAGAGAGAGAGAGAGAGAGAGAGAGAGAGAGATATAAGGGGTGAATGAAGAGAAATTATCGCATCTTCAGAGGGGAAGTGAGGGGAATTAGTGCACTCCTGGACATACAGAGGACAGGTAGGAATGAGGACCGAAAGGGGAAGAGAGGAAAAAAGGGGAAAAGAAGAGGGAATAAGAGGGAGGGAGAAGAGTAGAGAGGGATGTAAGGGTCGAAAACATGGTTAATGGGATAAAAGAGGAAGAGGAAGAGAAACAAGTGGATTAAGAGGAGAGGAAAAAAAAAGAAAAACTGATAAGAGAGGAATGTAAGAGGAGAGAGAAAGAGAAAAAAAGAAAATTACCCAGAATAAGTGAATAAAGAGGGTAGGGAGGAGGAGGAAGAGAAAGAGGAAGAGGAGGAGGAGTCATGCACATGTTCTGGAGGTATGACTGGCCCTGACTCACCCCGACCAGGTGTTCCCTCTTATTACCTGTATGTGTGTGTGTGTGTGTGTGCGGTCAGGTCAATAATAGGAACACCTCACCTTGTATGAATAATTCGCTTGGACGCTCACAAAAACATAGCCAGCTAGACACTACCACCACCACCACCACCGCTACCACCACCACCACCACCGCCTCGCCTCGCCTCGCCTCGCCTGGCCTGGCTATGGCGCCAACACGATTGATTGCGGCGGAAGGTAAGGAGAGTGTGTGTGTGTGTGTCGCCCTTTCCTTCTTACATTCTCCCCCTTTCCTCCACCTCCCTAACGCCCCCTGGAGGTACGTACGAAAGGGGACGATTTCTAAGGGGTGTTTGAACGTATCTTAGTGGAGGTGGTGGTGGTGGTGGTGGTGAAGGGAGCAGCAAGGACAAGGGGTTAGGTTAGGTTAGGTTAGGTTAGGTTAGGTTAGGTTGGGTTGGGTTGGGTTGCTGAATAGGTTCTGATCCCACTACCGAGGATCTGAAAGGGAAGCTTAATGCAATGTTTGTGTGTCTTGCTTATTTTTTCTGTTGTTGTTGTTGTTGTTGTGTTTTGGTGTCAAGATCCATATGAGTTCTAGCTGAATGTGTGTTGTTTTTTTTCCTTGGTGGGTGAAGACATGTGTGTGTGTAACTCTACTGAACCCCGCCCTTTGGCTCCTCCCTCGCTTCTCTCTCCCTCACTACACACACACACACACACACACACACACACACACACCATCGTATCCCTGCCTTGCCTCTCACCACCACCACCCGAGAGAGAGAGAGAGAGAGAGAGAGAGAGAGAGAGAGAGAGAGAGAGAGAGAGAGAGAGTCTTGACATCCTTCCCTCCTCTGAGGTTCGTAGTTTTGGATGTGCAAACTTTTCAGATGTCCAAACATTTTTACGTCAACGTCTATACACACACACACACACACACACACACACACACACACACACACACACACACACACTCCAATATTTGCATAGAAGAGGGACAACCGGCAATTAACATACCCCGGTCCAGCTCGTCCCAATTTGGATAATGTATTTTGCGATCAGCTCGTCCATTACCGCTGCCTCCCAACACCTGTTTCCTGATATACTGTAATGTTTTCCTAATGTCTCCCGCAGCCTCGTGTAATCCCAGGTTGTAGTAGCCGTGTGCGAGACTGTTGCTGGGGTTATAGTAGTAGTTGTAGTGGTAGTAGTAATGGTTGTCTAGTAACCTTCCACGGTAACCTTTATTCCATTGCCGATCTCCCTGGTGTGTGTATAGTCTCTAGGGCCTCTTGTGGTGATGCTTTTGGGGTGAGGGTGAAGGGCAGGGGAGTGAGGGGGTGGAGGCAGGCACGGCGGTGGTCAGACTCTCCTTCCGCCTCCACCACCGCCGCTGCTTCAGTTAAATGAGGCAAATTGCGGTAATGCTGCCATAAAGCGATTCAACTTAACTGCCTTAATATCAGTTGTGGATAAAACGCTCTTGCCTGGGCCTCTCCAGCTACTGTTCCTGCTCATTATCCTCATCCTCATCCTCCTCATCCTCCTCTTCCTCCTCTCGTTTGATGTTGTGGCCAAAGTCTGAGAATCTTGCTCTTCTGCTCCCGGGATGTTCTCAATAGTGGTCAGTGCGGCGCCCCTCCCTCGCCCCCTCCCGTCCCCCTTCCACTAAGCGTCTAAGGGCGTGGCGGCACCTACCCCTACCCCTTCCCTCCCTCCTCTACACTCGCCTAGATAATTAGAGCCGAGGGAGTACAAGCCGTTGCCGCCAGAGGGCCGTGACGTCACCCCCGCTGGACGCCTAGAGTCAACAGCAGGCGGTACACGGCTCACGCTTGTCTGGTACCTCGTGTAATGAGCCGAGTAGAGGCAGTGATGTGCGTCTCCCGCTGGCTTGTGTGTGTGTGTGTGTATGTGTGTGTGTGTGTGTGTGTGTGTGTGTGTGTGTGTGTGTTGAGGTTGTTATTATTAATGGAACCACAGGTGTAGGTGAAGCATTTCCTCCTAACACACACACACACACACACACACACACACACACATACACACACACACACACACACACACACACACACACACACACACACACACACACACACACACACACACCCGACAAGTGTTTCAACTTTACATAAACGTTCCAATCCTAATTGTACGCGACGCCGCACCCAATGACGGAGGTGAGGGAGAAAGTGTAGGAGAGGAAGACGCAACAACCTGAAAAAGTGTCGTGTTTATGGGTTACAACAGCGGGGGAGAGAATGTAGTGGTGGTGGTGGTGGTGGTGGTGCGTGTAGGTGCTCAAGAATTACCAGCATCCCTGAACCACGCCTTTTGCTATGTTCAGGCGAGGCATCATGTTTCCTAGCCAGACTTCCCTCCTTCCCTCCCTTTCCTCCTTCCCTCCCTCCCTCCTTCCTTCCCTCCTTCCCACACGCCAAAATACTTATAGGTAGTACTTACGCATCTTTTTACCCATAATTCCGTTTACCATTCATGAATAATGCAACACCGAGGCGTCGCGGACATCCTGACGAAGGTGATTATATCTGACGGAGGGAAGGGTGTGTGTGTGTGTGTGTGTATGTGTTACCTCGAGTGTGATGACTGGGTGATAACTGGGTACTGAGCGGTCATTAACCAGCTCATCATTAGGCGGGAGGTGATTAAGACTCATAATCACTCCTGGTCGCCCTTGTGTATACATTATTTTCTCCGCCTGTAGGAGTGGCGTGTCTGAGACGGTGTATAATTTTACCGCCGCGGCCTTGTCTCTCCTTGATGGAAGGTGATGACTTGTATGTTTGGGTATGACTGTTTGTGAACGTATGAAAGAGAGTGTGTGTGTGTATGTGTGTGTGCGTGACCAGATGGAGGAGTCATTTACAGAGAACAGAGAGAGGAGAATGCCAGAGAGTAAGAAGTAGAAGAAAAGATATAAGAAAAATTGTATGAAAATGATTTGATGTAGAATTTTGTTTGATAAAAGTTTAAGGAAAAGAAATATAGGAAAGGGAAGGTAAAGAACGAAGCATTAAGAAAAGCCTGAAGAAAACAGAGACAACAGAGAGAAGGGGAGGAGGGAAGGGGAAGGGTGAGGGGAGATGGAGGAAAGACAGAGAGAGAGAGAGAGAAGGGAGG
>JAXIVD010000748.1:0-27500 GCA_036785275.1 Cancer borealis | reverse complement strand
GCGGTTTAGATGACATGGGACCTTCACAGGGCGTCGCCTCACCCCGCCCACAAGTTTTATTACCAACACCTATAAGAATACCAAGAGGATCGGACTAACAGTGGTCCTTGAAGAGAAGACATTTTGAGGAGACGACGTAAAGGCGATGTCCAGTATCAATGAGGCGCAGTAGGAAAGGAGGACGAGGAGGAGGATAAAAGATGAATTATTTGGTATCTTCAGTAGACTTATTTTCTTACTGTTTTCTAAGAGCCTCATGTTATCTTTCAGTTCTGAGAGACGACTTCAGGGTACAACCAAAGGCGACTCGTGTGGCGGAGGGCGAGACTGCTTTACTGGAGTGTCAGCCGCCGAGGGGGAACCCGGAGCCTGTAGTCTCTTGGGAGAAGGATACAGTTCCTCTTGACCCAGCCACGCAGCACAGGTAAGTTTGAGTTCCCAACACCTGCTACAGTAAGGGTTGTGTTGGTGGAGGGCGTGGAGGTTCAGAGGTAGAAAGCAGTTAACCTTGTGCTTGGGTGGTGGCCTTGGCGGGAGTCATCAGGGTATGTTAATGTGTCCGTTGGGGGTCCTTGTCCTACACGATCCCGCTGTGTCCGGATGGAACCCTAAATGTGGAGGTCACGTTACCTTGGTACATCAAACAGAGGGCGGCGGTGTGCTGGCTCCTGTGTATGTGTGTGTGTGTGTGTGTGTGTGTGTGTGTGTGTTATCCTCTCCTAATAATGTACTACAACAACGCGCCTTGCTTCAGGTACCGCGTGGTGGACGGCGGCAGTCTGGTTATCAGCGGCGTGCGGGTCTCGGACACTGGCGAGTATGTGTGTCGCGCCAGGAACGTGTTCGGCCAGAGGGAGTCGGCGTCCGCTACCCTGACAGTGCTGGGTAAGTGTTGCAGATCATCCTTCACCCATCACACCTGGAAAGGCAACACAGCGTAACACATGATAAATAGCAAGGTTGTAAGGGTCAGCGTGTGTGTGACTGACCTGAGTCTTCCTTCCACAGTGTCACCCCATTTGGTGTCTTCCTCGGGCACTGAGACGGGAGCTGCAGGTGCTACGGTGGAGTTAGTGTGCCGCGTCGGGGGAGATCCGCCCCCAGAGGTATTCTGGCGCCGTGTGGAGCCCCCGGGTGAACTGCCTTTAGGGAGGATGGCTTTGGAAGAGAGCAGTCAGGTGCTGAGGATTCACCACGTGGCGCCCGAAGACCAGGGCGTCTACTCCTGCCAGGCTGAAAACCCTGTTGGCTCAGTGGCTGCAAACATCACCCTCAATGTGCATTGTGAGTGTGTGTGTGTGTGTGTGTGTGTGTGTGTGTGTGTGTGTGTGTGTACGTGTGTGTGTGTGTGTACGTGTGTGTGTGTGTGTGTGTGTGTACGTGTATGAGTGTATTTTAATTTCCAGTATTTACTACTGTGTTGTTGGTTTAATTTTTACTGTTTGTGGAGCAATTGCTGACGGACGTGCCTACTAAAGTATGCATTATTTAAACACTTCATTCAAGAATGCAGTATATTGTCCTTGTTTGTGTATGTGTGTGTGTGTGTGGGTGTGTGTGTGTGTGTGTGTGTGTGTGTGTGTGTGATTCACGTGACTAAAGTCGCCCTGCACCCTGCAGCTCGTCCCTTCATCACCGTCACGCCTCGGGATGCACGGGTCGGCATCAACGGGACGGCCTCGTTTGAGTGCGTCACCTCGGGCTCACCGCCGCCAACCACTTACTGGACGCACGAAGGTTCTGGCAACGTGGTGGGCACAGGGCAGACTTGGGGCGGCGGTCGCTGGTCTGTGGACGCCAACAACACACTTACTATCCGCGGGGTGAAGCGGGAAGATCAAGGTTTCTACATGTGTTCAGCCGTGGGTGTGGCTGGCTCCGCCCTCGTCCGCGCTCATCTGGAGGTGCAAGACCTGTCAGACCTGCCGCCACCCATCATTGCTTTGGGCGCCTCTAACCAGACTCTGCCAGTGGACACAGAGGGTGAGATGCCATGTGAGGCGCGGGGCACGCCGGAGCCTGCCGTGGTATGGGAACGTGCAGGGAAGGTGATCGTGCCTGATGAACGCACCACCATCACGCCGCTGGGCACACTTAGGATCAAGAGTAAGTATAGCGTGATGCTGGTGCTGGTGCTGACACACGGGTGTAGTGCATGAATGTGTAGTAATAGTGGTGGGAATGGCACTGGTTTTCTTCTTGTTGATGCAGCAATAATCTAATGATCATTTTTTTCCGCAGACTTGAAGATGTCAGACACGGATGTGTATACCTGCCTGGCTAAATCTGAGGCCGGAGAGACAACGTGGACAGCCTCGCTGGTTGTGGCCAAACCCACTAACCCCAACGTGGCCTTTTTCAAGATCCCTGACGAAGGAACGTTGCCTGAAGCCCCAGGACAAGTATCGGTGCTAGGAGTGAATACCACAGCAGTGTCGCTGGGCTGGCGGCGAGGGCGTCCTGGGCTTTCATCCCTCTTAGGTTACACTGTCCAGATGTGGAGCCCAGACCTGCGGGGAGCCTGGACCATTGCCTCCACCCAACAGACTGCCACCACCAGCCACACACCAACACCAGTCTCACTCACCGTCACTGACCTCAGGCCGGAGAATCGCTACATGTTTGTGGTCCGTGCTCGGAACTCTCACGGTGTGTCTCGGCCTTCACCCGTGACACACACCGTGCGAACACTGGCACAGGGTGCAGGCGGAGCACCTCCTCTGCATGATATCAGACAACGCTTATCCCAGCCTGTCGTACGCCTTGTCAGTGTGGAGCCCGCTTCTGCGGCCTCACTCAGGCTCACCTGGCAACTGATGGTGGATGCAGATCTCCTGGAGGGCGTGTATGTACGGTATCGACCTCTGGAGACACAGCACGGCAGCCCCGCGGGTGGCTTAAGCGTGGAGACTGTCCCTCTGCATGGTGATGGGCCACCCCCAACCTCACATGTGGTGGGAAACCTGCGCCCCGCCACTTGGTACGAGCTCTTCGTGGTGCCCTTCTACCGTTCAGTAGAGGGCCAGCCTACAGCTGCCGTGAGGGCCACCACACTGGAGGCCGCCCCAGCCGTGTCGCCCGTAGGCCTCCACTACTCCTACATCAACGCCTCCACTGTCCGCATCACCTGGGACCCAATTCCATCACACTTCTCCAACGGCCGCATCACAGGCTACAACCTGCAGGTAAGTACAAGTCTTCTTGCCATTACTCCATTGGAGTCATGGTGGTATAGCTCTCGTTTGAATATTTGTTATCCTTTGGATTCTGATTGATCAAGTGCATGACAACCTTCCTTTCCACTCCTCAAACTAACTATTTCTTCACTTTCAGGTTGCAAACTCACAAAACCGCAGTCAGATCTTGCTGAACACAACAGTCAACAGCACATGGACACTGGTGCCCGGGCTGTCATCGGGCACCACTTACTTGGTGACACTCCGGGGCGTGACGGCTCGTGGCCCCGGACCCACGTCACCGCCACTTAACCTCACGCTGCCGCCTGGTACTGTGTCCTCCCACCCGCCGGATATCAAGGAATCTTCGCCCTTCGACAACAACACTTACCTCATTGTAGGCATCTCCGTGGCTGCCGGCGTGCTATTCGCTGCCCTCGCAGCTACTGTCTTTTGCATCTACAAGCGTCGCCAGAGCAGCAAGTGTCCACAGTATTACAGCAAAGGTAGGAGTCTGACACTTATATTGATGTCCATTATGTCCTCTGCCAACCCATGCCTTACACCACCAAATGACACATTGTTGTTGTTCTTTCCTGCAGGAGGAGAAACAAGTGGTCCATGGTCGGAGTATCCTGGGTGTTGGGGAGAGACTGGTGTAGGTGTAGGTGTGACAGGCACCATGTACACTGACGTTGGGAGTCACGGCGTGCCCATCACACAGCTCTACCATCGCCCCACTGGCCCAGCCTCCAGTAAGAGTGGGTACGAGGGGCGGCAGCCTGAGGATGTGTATGAAGATCCAGATGGGCTGAGGCTTGTGTCCTTTGGCACTCACCTTGATCCCAGGTGAGTGAAGTGTTCAGATCCATTAACAAAAACAACTTTACAATAACCTGACAATGTTATCTTTCTTTAATATGTGAATAAGAAATGTCATGTACAAGTGCCAGCTTTTTAATATTGTTCTTGGTAATCAATAGAGAAATGTAATCAGTGTCATGGAATATGGTGATGCAATTTTAAACCCGACCACACGAAAACCTGGTAACACTGATACACCGATTTTCCACTTGTTTTAGTGTACACCAAATAGACTTTATATAAGATACTGATTGCATTATAGAGATACAAACTAATACATTGGTGCTTGCAGATGTATGTCCCCCGAACCGTATGCCACCACACCACTCATTCGAGACATTTTCCGTGGCCCGGGAGGCACACGACTGCCACCCAATATCCCTGTAAGTCCTGGCCAGTCCCTGCCATCCAAGCCACCTTCAGAAGACTCTTGCATTAAGACCGCGTCCAGTGAACACAGTGGTGGCCAAGGCAGCACTCGCTCACACAACTTCAACACTCAGCCGGAGAAAGGTGAGTTGTGCAAAAAGTGAACACTTTTTGCAGTGCATTTCATTCCCTTCATACAAATACATAGTTATCTTTTTATGTGGTTCATTCCATTAATTATGAAATATTTCCTTCCTTCCAAGGATCCCTGTCTGGTCCTGTGCTACAATTCCCTCCTCCACCGCCACCACCAGTCCAAGGTGGTGACCAGTCCAGCGACAACACCCTCGCCTCCACCGGCAGCCGTGGACACTCACCCTCCACGAGGCTTCTGCTTCAGCAACTGCCTTATGGAGGTTCTTCCTCTGGGGGCTCCCACAGGTCTCATGGCAGTCCTCTTCTTGGCCCTCGTCCCCCTAGAGTCAACATGCGCGCCCCACCATCGCCACTTGCCGGTTCAGGACTCGGTGACTACGAGGTGCGACTGATGAGTCAGCGAGGTCATCCGGGTATGGAGGGTGAGGATACACGCTACCGAGTTGAGCGTTGCACCGAGGACGGTCCAATGGGCAGCAACATCCCAGAAGAAACCAGTGATGTAGAGTGGTACTCACAGCCACTACTAAACGGCCGCACCTCACCCCAGTCCTCCACCCTCGGTGATGCCGAGTCTGAGGATGAGTCCCGCTGTTCCTCGGGGGAGTCCTGCTGTTCAGCCGATCACCCGCTCACCCATGCTCAGGATCTCAACTGGGCGGAAGCACTGCGGGCAGCTGGGGAGGGCAGGTGGGGTCGTGGCGGTTCTTTCTGCAGCACCGACGAGAGCACCTACGCGGCTAGCCAGTCCCTGCACGCCAGACCGCCCCGGCCACCCTGCCCCAAGAAGCACAAGCCCCGCCCACAGTACAATCACCACGCCCACCTTGACTCCCATGCGTCCGTGACCTCGCCCTTGGTGTAGGTCATCGGCACGTTCCCAGACAGAGTTGTGAATAGTTGTTGTTGACCTGAGGTGTGTTCCCCTGACCTGTACATAAGATGTATTTTATTACAGTGAACGCTAGTCCATAACTCATCACCGCGCTTTGTGCTTCAAATACGACTTTTTTGTTGTCGCTGCGGCAACATACAGACAACTTAGTGGCCTTCTGTTCCTGTGCTCGTCCCAACGGTGACGCCCCTCGAAGACTTCAATGCGGAAGAGACTGGCAGCCGCCCGCACAAGTCTTCAGCTCAGAGCTTTATTGTCTCCTGCAGAACAATTTAACTTGGTGCGCGTGAGAGAGAGAACAAGTGAGTGTAAATACCAACACCCTGTGTATAAACACTTCATCGCCCCAACGCCGTGCTCGAGGCTCACCAATGTTATCTGCATCTCTAAAAAACAAAACAAAAAAAATGACAATGGAATAATTGTAAACATGTATCCCTGCCTCACGCCCTCAGTTACGTGCGTTTTGCAAGCCGTTCTGGGCTGGAGTGGGAGCAGTATAGTCAGTGTTCCACTCCAGTGTCATGGTGCTTCGTGTTGCTTTCCTCGTGCGAGCTGCTGCCCGCCGCCCCCTCGACACCATAGTCCAGTAATTGAAGGGCCGAGGTTGGACAAAATTGCTTTATTTTGTTTCTCAACTGAATTTGACAGGAAATTAGGTCTACTTGTCAGTATAAAAGTTCTACCCTGATCTGCTCACTGCTAGTACTCCAAATTCTTCTAAACTAGTAGGACTATAAATGCAGTGTCCAATGCTATGGTTTTTTTTAAGATCAGGGAATTCACTTATTATGGTATTATTTGTCTGTATATTACCTATTTGCAGGTAATTGCAATCATACTCTAAATTTTGTACAAAAAGATTGTCATATTATTCTACTTTATTCTGTCTTATTTGTAATCTATAGGATGCCTTCACTGTTGTTATTTGAAATGTTATTTGAGTTGGAGCTGAAGAACCACTATGGAACAAGGGTGTCAATTACCACCATCAGACACTCTGACGTCCAATGTTAAACCCATCATTCAAGAAGCCCATGACGGTGCAAGTGAAATGAAAGAACTCTTCGAGATGAACAGACTTATTGAAACAGTTGGGAAATTCATAAGAACAGAGATAAAGTCCATGGAACGTCATAAAGAGGAGTATCCAACATTAGAGGATATGCGTTCTGTTGATTCAAATGTTGCATACCTGCCTAATTCATTGCAACTGCTTCTAAACAGCATTATCAAGAGCAGAAATGCAAAGTTGCATGTGGTCTCAATAGGTGAGTCTATCATGTAGTCCTCGTTCATTTCTCCCATCCCTACAAGTTGGTCTCAGCGTGACACTGGAACACAAGTATGGTCACCGTGATCTGGTTGACATGATCAACAACAAAGTTGGCTTTTGCTCTTCATACACAGTTGTTCCAGCGCCTTGTTGTGGCAGGAACAGGGACTGTTGACACAGAAAGCTTGTTCACATACGAGTTGTCAGCTTACCCCACAGCTCTGCTTGACAAGAGTCTCCTGATGCGTCTACCAGACAAGACCAGTCTATAGACAGGCCTGGTGAAGAAGGTACCATTCTGTGTAGTAAGTCGATGTCCAGATGATGTGATGCACATTCTTAATAATAATGCACTCTTGTAACGGCTGCCACTGCCCAACCAGACAACATATGCCAATCTATCCAGTTTGTATGTGCATTATGTACATCGCCACTACAGACTTGCTGTTGCCATATTTGATGGTTATGGAAGTGGTCCCTGTACCAAGGATGAAGCGCACCATAGACGTTCTTGCTCAGGCAAAATCGGAGCAGAAGTTGACTTCAAGCCAGAAATGCAGCTGACCATGAAGAGGAAGACATTATTCGCAAACCAGGATCAAGCAGAAGTTTCTGTTATTTCATTAGTTCATTAGTGGTGAGTTGGAATTGAACTCCACCACACTGGTGGTGATGCTGACTACGACATTGTTTCAACAGCATGTATCCTGGCCAAGAAGAGATCATTAGCAGTTGTTGGGGACGACATTGATCTGTTGGTCCTGCTGCTACATCTCAGTCCCAGACATCGTGCCATCTTCATACAGACAGCCGACATCATTTTCATCATCCGGTTCCTACAGGGTCATTTTGTCCATAAGCTTTCTTCATCGTTGCTCTTATTACATGCCGTCGCAGAATGTGATACGACGTCGAGGCCGTACAGCATAGGAAAGGTCATGGCAATGAGCAAATGCCATTAGCTCAAGGACCACGCCAGCTTATTCATGAAGCCAAATCAAAGCCACGATCTTGTCAACAAGCATGGCCAGGCCTCTATAGAAGTCCTGTACAACTGTAAGCCTGGAAATAGCCTTTACTTTGAAAGAGCAGCCAGGTTCAGTAGCAAAGTGGCGTCCAGGTCGGCCTATCTGCCTCTTGAATCTCTCCCACCTACTTGCGATGCAGCCAAGTACCATATTTACCGAGTGTACCACCAGGTACACTCGGTAACTATGGCAATATTTTTAATCCAACCAAGTGGGGCTGGCTGCTCCACAAAGGCCAGAATATGAAGAAACTCAAGCCAGTGAGGATGCAGAGGGATGCTGCTGAAGCTAGTAAAATGCAACTGCCACGGAATGTGCGACAAAAACACCTGTTCCTATCGCAAGAATGGACTGCTGTGCATCCTAGCTTGTGGTCACTGCAAGGGAATCACCTGCACCAATGCTGGAGTGAACAGTGAAGCCATTATGCGTTGAACATGCGTAATGTATTGTTAGAAGGGAGGATGAGGTCGCGGGAGAAGGACAGCGGAGAAAAGGTGCGGAATTTCGCCTTCAGTTCATCGTTGCACTGCAGCTCCATCAACTCCATCTGTAGGGGGGCAGAGGCGTCGTCCACAGGCAAGTCAAAGAGAGCGGTGAAAAGCTTGAAGTCCGCAGCCAGCGTCTTGACGTCTGCGAAACGGGAGGCAAATTCCTCCCACAGAGAGGCGACAACACTAACGCAAGTGTCCAGGTCCATGTTGTCAGGGACACAAGCAGCAAGGCGAGGAAAATGCATAAAAAAGAATAACGATGAAGAAAGCTTGTGGGCAAGATGAGCTTGTAGGAACCGGATGATGAGAATTATGTTGGATGTCTGTATGAAGATGGCACGATGTCTGGGACTGAGATGTAGCAGCAGGACCAACAGATCAATGTCGTCCCCAACAACTGCCGATGATCTCTTCTTGGCCAGGGTACATGCTGTTGACACAATGTCGTAGTCAGCATCACCACCAGTGTGTGGAGTTCAATTCCAACTCACCACTAATGAAATAACAGAAACTTCTGCTTGATCCTGGTTTGCGAATAATGTCTTCCTCTTCATGGTCAGCTGCATTTCTGGCTTGAAGTCAACTTCTGCTCCGGTTTTGCCTGAGCAAGAACGTCTATGGTGCGCTTCATCCTTGGTACAGGGACCACTTCCATAACCATCAAATATGGCAACAGCAAGTCTGTAGTGGCGATGTACATAATGCACATACAAACTGGATAGATTGGCATATGTTGTCTGGTTGGGCAGTGGCAGCCGTTGCAAGAGTGCATTATTATTAAGAATGTGCATCACATCATCTGAACATCGACTTACACCAAGTAGAATAACATGACAATTTTTTGCACAAAATTTAGAGTATGATTGTAATTATCTGCAAATTCGTAACATACAGACAAATAATACCATAATAAATGAATTCCCTGACCCCAAAAATATAGGATTGAACACTTTGTTTGCATTTCTAATCCTATTAGTTTGGAAGTTATTCTGATTTCTGGCATTCGGTACCGGCGATCGTGACCATCTTGGATTAGGGCAAATTTGGAGTACTAGCAGTGAGCAGATCAGGGTAGACTTTTTATATAGACAAGTAGACCTAATTTCTTGTCAAATTCAGTTGAGAAACAAAATAAAGCAATTATGTCCAATCTAAGTGGTTTTTTTTTACTTTAATTACTGGACTACCACTGCGAGGGGCGCGATGACCCTGCAGCGCCACCGAAACACTTGCCCAACTCTCTTTGTGTTTCATGTATCACCAATTTCTTAATAAGGTGCTCTCAGTGTTCACCATTTCGCCTTGTTGAGAGGATCAGGACGAATGAGGGCAGGACGGAAAGGAAGGGTATGTTAGAGTGCGTTCAGGACCACTCAGCCGTGTCCTCGTGGCTGCCTCACCACTGACAGGACTTGTTAATTCCAGGCTATGGATGGGAGGCTCCCTTTCATGATCTTAAACAACGACCCCAAAAAGGAGAAAGTTACTCCTGCTTAAGTAAGGTTGTGTCCTGCAGGTGAGACGACAGCTGGTGGCTCGTCGCCTGATCGTCTAATGCTGTGATCATCTCTTGGCGATGTAGGATTGTGTATATGAGATGAATTGTAGTTGGAAAGCCGAAAGCCGGTGCTTCAAATGTTAATAACTTTATTTTGCTCACTATGAAAACAGAATAGTACGAGCGATGCGCCAGATCCGAGCAGGTAGTGAGACTCAGAGTGTGGTGTGGTCTGGCCTGAGGCCTCTTAATTACCCTGGTGCGGCCCGACCAGCCATCATGCCTTGCGCCTCACCCACTCGTGTTCTAAATCAAGTATACTGTTACCCCGCCCCGCCCCGCCTCACCCCGCCCCGCCTTCCGCCCAGCCCTGCACACTCCTTACAGCCATGCACTCCCTAGCTCACCGCGGACCCTCTGTGCCAGCACGTCGGCGCGCACCCCCTGACGCGTCGGGCAGCGTGAAGCCAGACTGCCCCGCGTCCTGCCCGAGGCTCCGCCGCGCCGGCCGTCACCACGCGTTCACTTTAATCATCTGATATTCAGACCTTCATCTGTGATACAAGATTAGTCAATGCCTCACGACGCGGGGACACTCCAGCCCCGGCCACGCCCCATGTGGCTCTGCTGTACACAGGCGGCGCCCCGGGCTGTCCTCGCCGCCAAGATCAGATAGTTGACCCGCGTGCTTGTTCCCGCGTCCCGTCGCCCCAGGTGAGCCGCCCCCGACCCGCCCCCGCCAGGTGCTGCCGCTGCCGCCCCGCCGCCGCTGACGCTCTGAAAAGCTGTATCGGCGTTTGTGTATTTGAATGTAAATTGCTGTTTTTAATCGTTTCCGCATATTTATTATTGTATGAACTTTAAATTTCTGTATAAATTGTCCGCACGCCGGCGGCCGGGAGCATCACGTGCAACAAGGCTTCGCCAGACCGTCTATTTTTGCAGGTTTAGTCGACGCTGGACGCGTCGGCCGCCGGTCCCGCGGCTCGGTGCTGCCGCCGCGAGTCGCCTGTACAAAGGTATTTTTAGTCAGTTTGTATAGAATAATTGAGAGTTTTATAAATAAAAACTTAAATTTCCTACTTGTATTTTTATCCCAGCGAGAATGCTTATCTGTTAAAGTGCTAATGCTTTTGTAAAAATTAATGGGAACTGTTATTTTATTAATGGGTTCAGCGTTTCAGTGATTACACTGCACGGAAAACTAGGGAGGGAGTGAGATAACTCAGAGACAGGTGCACTGAGGCGTCCCTGTCAAGTGTGTGCATGGTACCGGACGCAGTGAGTGAGTCAGGGACACGTTAATGAATAAGTTAATAATACGTTACAGAGTACTAGTCACGCTGTTAGAAAACAATCACGCGTGATGAGCACCATACCTAGAACCATACTTAATAGTCTCATCAAAGCTCTGAACCAAATCACAGATATAATTGACCTTCAGTATTTGTTATGATCAAAATGATAACACTCATCAAATGTAAGTAAGTATACAAATAAATACATAATATCTGCTACCAATTCACTGTGATAGAATTAATAACAATACTAATTATCTCGAGTCCGTCTTCAAATCAACCATTTATACCGAAACCCGAAGTTCAAAGCAGTCCCAGCCAGTGCTCAGTGCTGCCGCAGAGCTGGAAGAGGGAGGATGTGTGTTACATTCAGCAGCGATCCCTGTCTTTTTAGTGTTAAGATTCATCGACGTTCTTGTGTTAAGACTGCCCTGGACACCTGGAGGAGGCTTGGGGCGAGGCGTCGCAGGAAGAGGCTGTACAGGAGGAGGTTAGTAGACATGGTGCAAGCTAGCTGGTAGGAAGGAACGCCACCACTAACATTCCCCCCCATACCCTCCCCCCCTCTACCCTCCCCCCCTCTACCCTCCCCCTCTACTTTCCTCCTTTACTCTCCCTTCTCTACTCTCCCCCTCTATTCTCTCTCTATTATAGTTCCCCACGCCACCCCCACCATCATGTATGCACGCACGCACACGCACATTTGTTGGTGGTGAGACTGGTAACATTTTGTGGGGCTGATGAAGAGACTTATTAGTCAAACCCTACAAACTCTTTGCTACACCTGCCCATTTATCGGAGTTATTCCATGTATTGTAGTTAATGAGTCAATGCAGCAGAAATAGTGACAGCATCGGGAACAGTAATCGCAGGAGTAGCATCAGTAGAAGTACTATTCATTTTGTACAAAAAGGGAAAACAAGGAAACCATTTCAATGAATGGTTGTTTGTTCATTTATTAGTAAAACCGTAGGTATGCAACGCCGACACGTGCGAAATAAAACGTAATCATATAAAAAAGAAAATCGGTCTATAGAGTTCTGGCGCTGCCATGCATTAGTTACTCGCAGTGTTCCTGAACATATTGTATTCGTTTGGTGGGAACACCCTCGTGGCCCCTGCCGGGTCACCAAGCGCTGTGCATCGTAACTAACACACGGAAAACTTCCGCCCATAGGAAGCACATCCGACCCTCATCCTGCGTTGGCTCCGCTGAGGGAAAAACTTGTTTTTCAACGTCGGTGTTGGCGGTGGTGTGGGTGTGGGCGGCGGGGTGACGCTGCGGAACCAACTGTGGGAACTCTGTCGCTCTCTGTGTGGAGAAACAAAAATGCGATTAGTTACACACCTCGTGGGTGCGTTGGCTGGTGAGTGGGTGAGTGGGTGGGTGGGTGGGTGGGTGAGTGGGTGGGTGGGTGAGTGGGTGGGTGGGTGAGTGGGTGAGTGGGTGAGTGGGTGAGTGTGTGTGTGTGTGTGTGTGTGTGTGTGTGTGTGTGTGTGTGCGTGTGCGTGTGCGTGTGCGTGCGTGTGTGTGTGTGTGTGTGTGTGTGTGTGTGTGTGTGTGTGTACTTACAGCCTCACGCCGACATCCACCGCCAGTTCATTGAGGTGGGTGACGAAGGCCTGCGGGAGGGAGGCAGCGATGGGCACCACCCGTGCGTCCGCCACCACGCCCAGCAGCGCCTCCCCGCGGTATGACGTCACGCACACAGACACTACTGGGGAAAAACGAGAATAAGAAATTGATCAAAGTTGAATCAAGTGAATCACGCAACATATGCGACATTGTAACAACTAATGGCATACTAAGAGTAGCAGTCTTACCCGCCCCGTCACAGGGAGGCCGCCAGTGGAACACATTGACCAGATCATGACCCCACAGGCTGACTGGCTGCTGCGGACCCGCCAGGTTGGACATGAACACAGGGTAACGTGACGACAGTGCCCGGAAGGCCGCGCCCAGCAGCGACCCCGGCAGGAAATACGCCACGTTCCTCATGAGCCACACGGACGCCAGGTATCGTTCGGGATAGTTTCGGATTTTCTTTATTGATTGTCGAAGCAAGCAGAGGGCGGTGGAGGGGTCGGCGGCGCCCGTGGGGAGGGCAAGAGTGACTAGACCGGGACTATTAACCTCTGCCGAGCGACTCTCAGCCCAACGCTGGGAGTACACCGGCACCGTGCAGCTCACCTCCTCAGGCAGGGGCAGACCCGTCACACGAAAGTAGTCCCGCACGGCACCAGCCGAAGCTGTGAGCAGCACTTCACCGAGTGTGGCGCCCGTGGCCCCACGCACACCGCGAACGGTACTGAGGGGCACCGGATCGCTCCAGGCTACGGTGATTCCACCCTTAGGATGACGGCCAGAGCCCCGGCGTGACAGCCTCCTTTCGTGATGGTGTCCTGGCCAGCCCATGAGCGGCGTGTCCCCGCGAACACTGACTGACTCCAACACCAGTCTTGGCAGAGAAACGAAGGCGCGCACCATCCAGTACACCTCCACCACCGCCTCCACCACCAAGATGAATTGTTGACTGGCGGCCACCCTTCGGACCACACTCACAAGCTCTAGACACCACTTAGCTAGGCTGAAAGGCAACAACACGCCCATCACCACACAACGCCACAACAGCCACAGTGTCCATACTGTACACAAGAAGGCCGCACGCCACACTGAAAACTCTTTAAATTGCTGACTTGCATCAGCCCACAGCAAGGTGGTGCGCGCCTTCGCCCTCCTCGCCAAGACAGTAGCGAAGTAAATCGCGGAAGTGCCTTCAAGGAAAGCTTCTGGTCCCATCTTGCGGGACACCTGCGCGGACTCTTCCAGTAGAGATATTACCGGGAGCAGGATGGTGTCAAACAGCGTGCGGCCTTGCAACACACAGATGCTTTGCACCTTTGCTACCGCTTGGGTTACTCCTTTGACCACAGCGTGATTAAGACGAGCAGTGGCGGCCGGTGCGGTGAGGAGAGACAGGCCCCGGGAGGCAGGTTCCAGCCAGGGGTCAGGATAGGCTTCCACCAGCAGGTCAGGCAGCGAAAGCGAGGACGCCAGCAGGTGGTGTGCTCGTGCCACCACCCAGGTCTCTCCCTCGCCGCCACTCCCTCCATCGCACGTCATTATGAGGGTCACATGCCAAGGCGGCAGATCCTTGGGCAGTGGTTGACTCACCACCTCGTTCACGTACTCCTGTGGGCGCGGGACACGTTAGTGACATTGAACTCACTGTGGAAGGTACTACTACTAGTAGTAGTAATAGTACATTGGAATACAGTGTTCGTGTTACCTGTATGTTCCTGGAGGTGAGGAGACGACCCTGGTAGTGCACTGGCGCGAGGGTAACATGCTGACTGATGTCAAAGTTGTGGTGACGCAGCCACACGTGATACCCGCCCACCTTGCCAAGCTGACGCTGCAGATTGGGATGAAGGAAACGCCCACCACCGTCCTGCCGCTCCACCACCTCTTCCTGAAGAACGAAGGCACCGATCACCAAGTTATCTCTCACCCCTCGTATTACTTACCTCAATGTGACCCACTCACCCTCCCTTTGTGTGTCAATAGACCTTCCCCTTCACCCTCCCTTCACCAGACCCCGTTTGACTCACCATTATCTTGGTCCTCATGTGTGCAAGGGTGGGAGTGCCGGAAAGGTTCAGGAGGAGTGTGTGCACGCCGGGGTTACTTGGCGTCTCCATGGCACCCCGCACAGTCACGCCCGCCATCTCCTCCACGCCCTCCACCGCCCACACCGCCCACGCACCCACTGCAGCTCGCCAGCACTTAATAGCTGTAGAAGCAAAATAAATGTTATATTAGCTCACAATAATAATAATCGATAATAATGATGATAATGTTTGCATTAACAACCGTCATTTGACAGGTGCACACTCACCGCTGTAGAGGAAGAGGAGACCCGGCAGGAGGAAGAGGAAGCCGAGGAAACAAGTGATGGTGGCAGCAAGCTTGACGAGACCCAGTTTCGCCTCCACGATGCGGGCCAAATGGACGCTGCTCACCCACGCCCACAGACCCCACGCCCACCACCGGCTCGCCCCACGCAGCACGGACGCCCGCCGATACTTCCTGTAAGTGACAGTAGTAGTAGTAGTAGTAGTAGTAGTAGTAGTAGTAGTTGTTGGTGGTGGTGATGGTGATAGTAGTTGAACTTTTCATTATCATAGTTTTGTAGTCTTTTTACAATGGTTTCATGGAAGTCTTAAAGAGCCATTATTGACGTAGACAACAACTGATATCAAACTACATAACAACATACCTACAAAGGACAGTGAACGCTTATGTTATGGTTAACTTATTAATATTGTCTTTCAAGTTAATCAAATCTGGGTTCGAATCCTGCCTGCACCTCGACCTGACAAATGACACTCACTAAGCTCTGAGTTAGCATTAGTAGTAACTTGAGTGGTGTTCGATGCAGCTGTTGATAGGTCGACAACCCTTTATGTTAGAGGCCAAGGTGAAGGAGGTGAGCCTGCCAGGGTGATGACACGTGGGGTTGGTTACATCACACTTGTATCGGTCGGACTATATAATACACTCAAGGTACTTAGGTGGTTAGATTACATAAATAGTTGATTAATATTTTGTACTTATGATGTGTTTGTTTTAATTAATCGTATGCTATTCACCGCTAAGGTCCATTGTTATTGTTGTTTGGTATTAATAAAGAAACTTAATGGAAGGTTAATTCAACTTCTGTACATAGATAATCAATGAGTATCGCTCAGGACAGGTGCGATGCGTTTCATAATGTTTCGTACAACTTGTGATGATGTAGGAAGGATTCAGACAGTAACGACTATTAGCCTAAAACGATTCATGGTTCACTATAACCATCGAAGTTGTCCATCAGTTTTACAGGCAAGTTATTTACGCTAGAAAGATACATTTAATCAATAATATACATGAATATTTGCTTCATTACATTCTTTTTCGTTCAAAGGTAGTCATTGAAAGTAAATTAATAGTTTAATCACGCTTGAAGAATCTTTGAATAATTTGAAACATTAAATGAACTCAATTAACCCATTTGTGGTTGAGTTATAATAATTTTTTAATCTTCATTCCTTGGATTTGTTGTGAAGGGAAGGCAAAAGAAAGTGTCAGTTTCGTTATGTATGTAATGATTAGTGTGTGTGTATGTATGTGTGTGTGTGTGTGTGTGGGTGTGGGTGTGGGTGTGGGTGTGGGTGTGGGTGTGGGTGTGTGTGTGTGGGTGTGGGTGTGTGTGTGTGTGTGTGTGTAAGACTGTCCTCAGCTTGGTCATCGATAACCAGAAGGGTCAAGTACACGATGAGTGACAAAAACAACCACTTGAAATCTAAATAAACAAAAAAAACAAAAAAAAACCACTGTACTTATGTTATCAATTTTTACTCCAGATTAACAGTCGCATTTTTGGTGTAATAGACAATTTTTACATGAAGGTAAATCACAGGTAGATTATATCACACACACACACACCTATCACCTGCATTAATCAAGGGCTTGCAGGTGTTGTCTTCAATGATAAGAATAGACTTACTCATCATTTCAAAGTTAAAAGTGTAAATTCATCACCTTACAATCATTCATATCTGTCTGGATCTGTTTTCTCTTTCTTATTATCATCCCTTTCAACCTTCAAATGACCTAACGAGGGAATAAAAAGTCATTAAGAGAAGGTTATGACGTAATGTATCAATGCATCTCCCAAAGTTAATCGTAAGTCATGTTAGTTTGATAGACACTGACAGAGGAGGTCAAGTGTGTGATAGTAGTGATAGAGGAGACGAGGCCGCTGCGTCACTCCTTCTGTAACCCCTTCCCTTGTTTGTGTGTGTGTGTGTGTGTGTGTGTGTGTGTGTGTGTGTGTGTGTGTGTGTGTGTGTGTGTGTGTGTGTGTGTGTGTGTGTGTGTGCGTGTGCGTGTGCGTGTGCGTGTGTCTGTGTCTGTGTCTGTGTCTGTGTCTGTGTCTGTGTCTGTGTCTGTGTCTGTGTCTGTGTCTGTGTCTGTGTCTGTGTCTGTGTCTGTGTCTGTGTGTGTGTGTGTGTGTGTGTGTGTGTGTGTGTGTGTGTGTGTGTGTGTGGCAAAAGGATGATTTAGATAAGGGGGCGATAGAATAAGTCGAAAAGTATAGTCATCCACAAAGTTTTTCATGAAAGAAGACGGATAATTGTTACCAAGGAAAACCATACACTTTCAGGAATGACTCGAGTAAACATGGACTTTGAGGGTGTGTGTGTGTGTGTGTGTGTGTGTGTGTGTGTGTGTGTGTGTGTGTGTGTGCGTGTGTGCGTGTGTGCGTGTGTGCGCGTGTGTGTATTAATGGTTATTCTTGTCACTCAATCATATCTTAAGTTTTCGAAGGAGAGGGGAGAGGAGAGAGGAGGAGAGGAGAGGGAAGGTGAGGGGAGGAGGGAGGAAGGAGGAAGTCAGGGATGATGAGGAGGTATTAGGGTCATGAGGGAGGGAGGGAGGGAGGAGAGGAAGGGAGGTACGGAGGGAGGCAAAGAGAGGAGGAGAGGGAAGGAAAGAACGCAGATGTTAAATTTCAGTCACGTGATGAACCCATAATATTTCACCTGACCACCCTCCACCCCGCTTTCCCTCCCTCTTTCCTTCCTCTCTTTTCTCTTCTTCCTCTCTTTTCCTTCTTCAGTATAGACTTTAGTTGTTTTAGCTATATTTTTTACACACACACACACACACACACACACACACACACACACACACACACACACACACACACACACACACACACACACACACACACACACACACACACACAGGAAGGAGGTATAAGACAGGTAAACAGATGTAGATTAATTCAAAAAGTAAAAAGCTCAATGACTTACATAAATAACACCTGGAATTGTACCCCGAGTAAATGTAATTTAGGAACAACTTTACGGGTGAAGGTACTGAGTGTATGTTGTAAAATGCGTATATAGATAACTGTCACACGAATCTATTATAACTCTCTTGGGCGGCGAATTAGAAAACTTAAATTCAGGTTAAGTTACATTACATTAGCCCAAGTTAAGTTATCCCGCGAGAATCTCAAGGTCATGAGAAGAAAAAAGGAAAGAAAAGCCGAAGAAAAAGGAAATTGTGTCTTCACTCTTAACTTCTTTCTTTCCATTTTCTTTTAAACACTTTCGAAGGCGTGAGAGAGAGAGAGAGAGAGAGAGAGAGAGAGAGAGAGAGAGAGAGAGAGAGAGAGAGAGAGAGAGAGAGAGAGAGAGAGAGAGAGAGAGAGAGAGAGAGAGAAAGAAAGAAAGAGAAAGAGAGAGCCAAGTCCGTCCTCTCTTATCACCTGTGACGCCTAAATAGTACTTGAGTGAATTACAGAACAGTGGCAACGGAACAGATAGCTAGACAGTACATCCAACTCATCTTAGAAACCTCATGTTGTATCTATTTTCTTATTCTATGTATATTTAACTAGGAACAAGACAGGATAAGTTAGCTAAATAGTACTAGACAAGCATCAAGAATCAGGACGATACAATAATCAAGTAATAGTAATGATAAAACACAGGACACTTACACTACACTATGCATGGCGATTATTTCAGCGTTGGGTGTCAGGTAACTCCTTGTCTTCTCCTCCTCTGTACCTCCTTCCACTCACCATCACCACCACCATCACCTTTCTTCCGGCCAGCGAGAGACAATGACGCATCAGCTAGTTTTCCCTTCTTTTTTAACCTCTGGCGCACAGGTGGACACGAGTAATCATATCCTTGCACTCAGATGGCGTTCACTGTTAGAATCGTTTAACTTTGCCGCATCTTCGTCACTCTTCTCTCTCAGGCCGTGTGTGGTGCGGGAGTGGGCAGTCCTCCTCTTGTGGTGGCTAGCAATGAGTATGACAAGCGTAGTGGTGCTCTCCCTCTCTCTCCCAATCAGTAGTGTACCCTCCTCTCCTCTACCCTGCACCCACTCCTCCTCCCCCTCCATGCCTCCCACCTCCCCATAATCTTCCTCTTCTTTTATCATCCCTATTGGCTCTTCCCTCCCACGGCCTCGACCCTTGCCTCCCCAACGGCCATCACCGCCACCTGGCCCTCAGCTGAGACAAGATAGTAAAGCAGACGGTAAAAATATAATAGCTAGGCTCGTACGTGTGTTGCTTGAGTAAGGGAGGGTGACGTGGTGGCCTCTTAGCGGTGAGATTGTAACCATAGGAGACAGGCAACCACGACCTCAGCCAATACTGTTATCTCGTACCTCAGACAAGCAGACAACAATGTAAACACTCACTTGTCTGCCTCTAATTGGCTGATTATAGACGTAGTTACTGATTGAGTTGTTAGTAAATGATAATGTGAATGAATTATTGGTATGAATTAACCAGTGAGTTTTAGGTTTACAGAAAGGAAGGAATATGGTTGATTATCATTATCAGTTTTGAGGTATTTGCTTAATCACACACACACACACACACTTACATTTATCTTTTTTGTCTTATCTTGGAGATCAGTTATATATATTGTTTACACTAAGATCATGAATTACAAGATAAAATTCATAGATGTTCAAAGGTGGAAATGAAATATTCTATACGCAAAATATTTATTGGTAATATTATCAGATTCAAACAAGTTGTCTTCATCCAGAAAAGACGTCACACCAGGACTCCCCACACACCGTCCCTGAGTTCTACACCCAAGGATTTCCTGTTGGAGGACACGTGAGGGGGAGGTAAGACCCACATACTAGTTCTGAATAACAACTAATAATAATAATAATAATAAGTGATGATAATGAAAACAAATAACAGCAGAAGTATCCCAGAACCATGAATATAATTTCTCTTCAACGTTATACAGCTTAAGGTTTTAATACCATTTGTTGGGGTCAAAGTTTAAAACTAATCTGCCTTTGGTCAGCGAGGCGAGGCAGGAAAGACACCCACCATTTATATATGTGTGTGTTCCGCAGGTGTGAAACGAGTGTGCTGCTGAATCTACACAAACGAAACACACTGCAGATGAAACCGAATCCAGATTAAACGAAGGCATCAAAGCGTGACAATCTGCATGTTAATCCCTCCCCCACTCACACACACTCACTCTCACACACTCTCTCTCTCTCTCTCTCTCTCTCTCTCTCTCTCTCTCTCTCTCTCTCTCTCTCTCTCTCTCTCTCTCTCTCTCTCTCTCTCTCTCTCTCTCTCTCTCTCTCTCTCTCTCTCTCCTCTCTCTCTCTCTCTCTCTCTCTCTCTCTCTCTCTTCTCTCTCTCTCTCTCTCTCTCTCTCTCTCTCTCTCTCTCTCTCTCTCTCTCTCTCTCTCTCTCTCTCTCTCTCTCTCTCTCTCTCTCTCAGACCACTGACCCACAGGATGTTCCCCCACAGGATGTTTACACACCACAGTCAAGACTCACCACAGCAAGTCTTAAATTTTATCTAAATTTTCTTTATCTCTCTCTCTCTACAGTGCCGTGGCAGATGTAGCGTTTGAAGGGGCAACAGCCACACACACACGGGTCCTCAAGCTAGCTATAGTGCGAGTCCTTCCCAGAATAACATGATTAGTTATTGAATCTCCTCCAAGGGTTTGAGGGGTCGTGTCTTGTACAGAGGTAAGCGTCGAGGCAGTCACCATTAAGTCTTCAAGGACGAGGGAAGGGAGTGCATCTGAAGGCCGCTGAGGGAATCCAGTTGTCCTGAAAGTATTGAAATCTTAAAGTATGTGTGTTCATGTGTTTTAAAAAGAAACATATATATATATACACATACATACACCTCCACCTCCTCCTCCTCCTCCTCCTCCTCTTCCTAATGCACTCACCACCCACGTCTTGGTTCTGACACTTTCTTAAGGATGTTACAGCCCCCGAGGGAAGGTAATCAATACATACCGATGGCAGTGTGTGTGTGTGTGGCGTAGTGGTGTCAAACTTGTCTCCACCACACACACGATTCTCCAAGTCCCTGCAGAGCCTTCCTTCCAGCCTCTCGTTGTGTTGTGTTGGTGGTGAAGAGAACGTCAATGTTGAACGACTCCGCTTCTAACCTGGAAGAAATGTATTTATTTAACCGATTTCATAAATAAGAACATTTTGTGATGTGTTTTCCCTGTATGGTAATTAATAAAGAATGGATACAATTAACTACTACTTTTGCTGTAACCTTTCCTTTAGATAAGTTAATACTTGGTACACTTCCTCCCTCCCTCCCTCCCTCCCTTCCTTCTCCTTTGACTGGCTGAGGCGACGTGACAAATCTCTCGCCAGAAATTCTCACCAAAATATTTTACACTTTTGGCCCTGCAAACTTTGTAATGGTGTTAACTTTTTCAGAGGAAAGAAAAGGAGAAAAAGAAAATGAGTGTGTGTGTGTGTGTATGAAAGAGAGAGAGAGAAAGAGAGAGAGAGAAAGAGAGCGAGAGAAACCCTTTACCCTGGAGAACATTTGAGTTAATGCCTCGTGTTGCGTGGAGGAAAATGGTGAAAGCTGACTCAAAATTTTATAGAAGTCTTGCCTAGAGCGATGCAGGAAGACAAGGAAGAAGAGGAAGAGAAGTAGAGGCAAGAAGAGAAAAAATATACCAATAACAAAAGATATTCACATACAACAAAAAAACAAACTGAATGAATGATTATTAAACATGGAAATAAACTTGTAATATACATCACACTTATGAATACATTTTTCTAACCTTACATAATATCCTTGCATGCATTATTTGAAGTTGGTTAGACTTTACGATCAAAATAATTGGAAAACTAACCATCTGTATTGGGGTTTATACTTCATATTTTGCAAGAAAATAGCAATAATTATACCTTACACACTTACAAGACCTTTTAGGCAAGATACTTCAATAAGGAAAGGATAGCAAAGGCAAGGCAAGGCAAGGCAAGGCAAGGCAAGGCAAGGCAAGGCAAGGTAAGGTAAGGTAAGGTAAGGTAAGGTAACGCCTCTCTATACCTTGACGTGGCCTATACTAGGAACACTTACATACCTAACTAACCACATTGACCTTCTCTAGAAACAAAAGAACATCGCCGTCCTAGTGGTAAAAACTAAAGGCTTCCATCACCACGAGGCTCAATAAGTCACAAAGGAACCATGAAGTGAAACAAAAAAAAAAGTTCAGCTGAAACGAGTAAAAAAGTGAGTTTTCTCCTTTTTTACCCAACGACTCGCAGCGTTCTGGTCTTGTAATGCAATTTATTCATTTGGTGGCGACGGAGCGACGGTTGAGGGAGCAGCGCCCCCTAATGCTGCCATGGCGAATGGGAGGAAGAGGAGGAAGAAGAGGAGGAGGAGAGGAAATTGAAGGAAGAGGAGGAGGAGAATATTGACAGATGACTAAGGAGGAGGAGGAGAAGGAGAATTAGAACGAATGGTAATAGTAAGAAGCAGGGATAAGAAAGGAAAACCAAGAGAAAGAGGAGGAGGAGGAGGAGGAGGAGGAGGAGGAGGAGGAGGAGGAGGAGGAGGAGGAGGAGGAGGAGGAGGAGGAGGGGGAGGAGGAGGAGGAGGAGGAGGAGGATAATGTGTTTACCGTGTGCCTGTCTGTCAGTTCCTTCGCATCGCCGCACAACCTCGTTAACAGAATCTAACGAAGCAGGAAGAGTGACACTCCACCTCAACCCGGGACGCGAATCTAACTTCTTGATTGGCAAAACACGACTCTACTCTCCCGTGTGTGTGGGGGGGGGAGGGGGGGCTATTTTTAAAGATATTTATATGACTTAATTTTGTTCTTGTCCTTCATAAACTGTTAGAAGAGGAGGAGGAAGGGAAGGAGGAGGAGGAGGAGGAGGAGGAGGAGGAGGAGGAGGAGGAGGAGGAGGAGGAAGAGGAAGGACGTGCCGATAAAGCCTGCGAGGGTCACATCATGATGTTGAGAGGTGGGAGGGAAGCCTGCATACTAGTAGCCTTCCTTCCCTCCTTCCCTCCATCCCTCCTTTCCTCTTTCCCTTCCTCCTATCCAACACAAACCCTCATGACGTCCTCACTTCCTCCTCCTCCTCCTCCTCCTCCTCCTCCTCCTCCTCCTCCTCCTCCTCCTCCTCCTCCTCCTCCTGCCGAACCCACGCGTGCAAACATCTCATTACGGAAGGCTAAAGGAAGATAAAGGAGACGAGTGGAGAAGGAAGGAAGAAGGGAGTGAAGGAGGAACAGGGAAAACAAAGGCGAGGTGAGGAATAAATCTAATAAAAACATTGTATATAATAATGGAAACTAAAAATCCATGAACGAAATGAGAGAAAGAAATATTATATCGTGTCACCAATACGAAGAAAATGAACATTGTAATCCTACGAAGAAAAAATGAAAGAATATGAAAGGAAATAATAATAATAATAATAATAATAATAATAATAATAATAATAATAATAATAATAATAATAATAATAATAATAATAATAATAATAATAAAACACAGTATCATACCTTTCCTACGTGAGTTACAAGTAATTAGGATACATAATATATTACCAATAATTAGACGCACTTTGAAAATACCTGATATGACTTTTATTTCAAAGGATTAATCTATATATGTGTCTGTGTGTATGTGTGTGTGCGTGTATGTGTGTTAATCTGTTCGTTTGCCTACCTGTTCGTCTGCCTATCATACCTGTCTGTCAGTACCTGTCTATCACTCACTGTCTATCTCCCGCGTTTCATCAGTTTGTCTCTAATCCTTCCCTGCCTCCTCCCAGCGTTCCTTCACAGGGCACCAGCCGCCTAAGTCCCTCTGAATAGACCTGAAGTGTTCTTGATGAAGTTAGGTCGACTTAATGTGGTAGCAGTGACCTCTCCTTTAACTATCCTTAAGACCCCGTGACACCGTTGGAGAGGCATAACCCCTCTTTCTCCCCTCCCCTGCCAAGTCTCCCCAATCTATACCATTCCTACTTCCCTCTGACGCCATTCCAACCCCATAACACCCTCACCCCTCCTTTACCCTTTCCATCCTCTGTTCCCTCCCTGGATGCTCCCGCCCCTTACGTCCCCAAGTGAAGCGTTCTGCATAGTGATGAGGCCTGGGTGTGACGGCGGATTGGTGTGCTGACGCCTTGCCTTCTCGCTCTGTGTGTGTGTGTGTGTGTGTGTGTGTGTGTGTGTGTGTGTGTGTGTGTGTGTGTGTGTGTGTGTGTGTGTGTGTGTGTGTGTGTGTGTGTGTGTGTGTGTGTGTGTGTGGTTAAATTATATCTGGTGCCCTACACGTCTGGTATACATACATGGATGCATACATATATACGTGAGTGGCATCAGCTGCTCTCTCTCTCTCTCTCTCTCTCTCCGACCTACACCTGACTCCCTGCAAATGTGGCTTTAGGAGCAAGAACATAACCTAATGATGATGATGATGGAAGGAGAAAGACAAGAAGGAAGAGGAGGATAGTAATAATAAAAACAACGGAAGAGGTGGATGAAGAAGAGGAAAATAAAGAATATCTCATCTACTTTCCTACTGAGAACATTTAATAGTTTTCCTTTCACTGTCTTGTGCTCTTAACCAGATATTCCCGTTGTCCTCCTTCCTTCCTTCCTTCCTTCCTTCCTTCCTTCCTTCCTTCCCTCCCTCTTCCCTCCCTCACGCCCTTGTCCCCGTCTAAGCCGCCTGTCCCCAAGAGGCTCAGTTCCGTCCCCTCGTCCCTTCACTCTCGGGTTTGTTCGACACGATCCTTGGACGATTCTAAACTGTCTCGTTCAGCTCACGGCTCGTTTCACTTTCCTTTCGTTTAACTTAAGTGGAAGAGGGAGAAAAATAAAATATGAGAGAGAGAGAGAAAGAGAGAGAGAAAGAGAGAGAGAGAGAACGTATATAATCACCTCTACAGCAATCGACACTGTAATTTGATCCATTCCTTCCCTCCCTTCCTCCTTTCCCTCACCCCCTTCCCTCCCGTCCGCCGCTCAATGGATCGCTTCAGCTTAATTATTTCTGGCACTGAACGCCTACAGATAGCGCTCGCAGAAAAATAATAAAGGCTTTTAATTAAGGTTGAATTGGTTATTTGTTCGAGGCGAGAGCTGTGACGTCAGAACGACCTCGCTGCCTGATTACCTTACATTAGGAAAGTTTAAAAGCCACACACGACCTCGACAAACAGCAGGGAAAGAAAAATGTCTATATAAACAAAAAACAAGAAAGTCAGAAAATAAAACAGGAAACTAAAGGGGAAAAAAATTAGGGTTCGTAATATTGGGTTATAATAGTTTCCTCGTTTTTTTAATTTTTTTATTTTTATTGTTATTTTCTTTTAATTTTTCGTTCCTTTAATAACTTCCTGTCCTTTTTTATTTATTGTTTTTTTATGATTTTCCTGAATTTTTAGTCCCTTTTGTACCTTCACGCTCTTGTCTTGGGTCTGTTTTCCTATTATATGTCCACGTCTTACAACACTTCTTTTTTTCTTCATCATTATCGGTAACAATAACAATTTTCATTTTTCCTGCAACGTTGATAATTAACTAACCTTTCCCTCCTCCTCCTCCTCCTCCTCCTCCTCCTCCTCCACCTCCTTTTCCACCACCTCCTCCTCCTCCTCCTCCTCCTCCTCCTCCTCCTCCTCCTCCTCCTCCTCCTCCTCCTCCTCCTCCTCCTCCTTTATTTATCCTCACCTTCCATCACTCGCACTGTCATTCATCCTCTGTCCCTCACCTCCCGTCATTCATTATCTCTCACTGTCCGTCACTCTCCCTCTCTCCCTCTCTCTCTCTCTCTTCTCTCTCTCTCTCTCTCTCTCTCTCTCTCTCTCTCTCTCTCTCTCTCTCTCTGCTTACGTTATTTACGTCTTAAAGTCGTATATTCAGCGTCTTTCTTGCCTTGTCTCGTCTCTTCTCCTCCTTCTTAATAATATATCGTCATTATTTTGAAATTTTATCCTTCCTACAATATCCTGTGTATCTTATAATGTAGTAGTAGTGGTAGTGGTAGTCGTAGTCGTAGTCGTAGTCGTAGTCGTAGTAGTAGTGGTAGTAGTAGTAGTAGTGGTAGTAGTGGTAGTAGTAGTAGTAGTAGTAGTGGTAGTAGTAGTAGTAGTAGTAGTGGTAGTAGTAGTAGTATTTGTAAAGAAAATTTGTATTGACTATCTTTAGAATTCTCCCCCAAGTCATAATTCATAAATAATGCACAAGAACACATGCAAGATTACTTTCCTCACCCATAAATTCTGATCCACAAGATTCTTCCTCAACGCGTCGCTTAAATTAGCACAGGGAACCAGATTCTTTTTTTTTCTTCCAAAACTTATAGTCTCATCATTTTAAATTTCTTTTCCTACAATATTTTTTTGGTTAAGGCATTTGATCTCCCTTGCCTTGCTATATTATGGAAAAAACTTAGGGTCATTATTTATGATATCAATTCATTTTTCCATCCACATTTTCTTGCTTGTTTTCCCTCATGCACAACATTTCCGCATCTCATTTATTTTTCCTCCCCTTCGTATACACCTTTATGTCCCCTGAAAGTTTAAGTCCAACGTCTACCTCGCGGGCGTTGACAAGGCCGCCGTGTACGGTACCGGGAAAAATGTATACAGACAAAACAGACGAGGTTCCTGCATGTGTTTCCCACCTTGAGTGACGCCAATCCTTCTGTGGTGAATTGTAATGGAATTTTAACTAATCTAACTCTAAACTAACGTGTGTGTGTGTGTGTGTGTGTGTGTGTGTGTGTGTGTGTGTGTGTGTGTGTGTGTGTGTGTGTGTGTGTGTGTGTGTGTGTGTGTGTGTGTGTGTGTGTGTGTGTGTGTGTGTGTGTGTGTGTGTGTGTGTGTGTGTGTGTGTGTGTGTGTGTGTGTGTGTGTGTGTGTGTGTGTGTGTGGTGTGTGTGTGTGTGTGTGTGTGTGTGTGTGTGTGTGTGTGTGTGTGTGTGTGTGTGTGTGTGTGTGTGTGTGTGTGTGTGTGTGTGTGTGTGTGTGTGTGTGTGTGTGTGTGTGTGTGTGTGTGTGTGTGTGTGTGTGTGTGTGTGTGTGTTGTGTGTGTGTGTGTGTGTGTGTGTGTGTGTGTGTGTGTGTGTGTGTGTGTGTGTGTGTGTGTGTGTGTGTGTGTGTGTGTGCGTGCGCGCGTGTGCGTGTGTGTGTGTGTGTGGTTAGGATAGTAGTGCCACAGTAAGATAATTTGTCTTGATTACCAGCCTGCTACACCTGCTCCTTCCTTCCTCCTTCCTCTTCCTTCCTCTTCCTCCTCTTCTTCTCTCTTCCTCTTCTTCCTTCTCCTCCTCTCTCCCTCTTCCTCCCAGGCAGGTAAGAGTGCAAACTTTAATCTTTTAACATTTTTATCTACGTGGAATTTTGTATCATTGAAACATTTCTCATATTCAGTTTCCATCTCTTTCTCTCTTTCTCTCTTTCTCTCTCTCTCTCTCTCTCTCTCTCTCTCTCTCTCTCTCTCTCTCTCTCTCTCTCTCTCTCTCTCTCTCTCTCTCTCTCTCTCTCTCTCTCTCTCTCAGGTAACCTCGGC